>QVAJ01000008.1:2637799-2687873 GCA_003546035.1 Mixornis gularis
GATTTTCCTTGATAGAGAAAATAGAGAAAGTTCATAACAGTCACTGCCAACAGGAAGATGAAGTTKTTCCTACCCATGCTCAGTTCAGGTTCTCATCCCATTTGACATTTAACACCACAGCTAAGCATCACTTGGCATTTCTCTTCCCTGCTCATCCCATGAATGCACAGGCCACTAATTGCAATGTCTTTTCAGTGACCAAATACTATGGATTAYTGAGGATACAGTCCCTGGAAGCACCTTTGAGAATCTTTCACAAAATAAGGCTGAGCACCGTGCTTTCCACTGGGCAAGCTGAGGAGATTTGATTTTGCCTCCTGGCGCTGAAAAGTGCATAGCTTTTAGACAGATTTCCCAAGAGAGACACCTTAAAAGCAGCTTTTCTTGAGGTAGAATTCAGAACTCTAGGGGAAAATTTAAAAAAGCCAAAGTGCAACCTAGAAATGTGAGACCTGCTTTTTGGAATTTTGGTGAGTTGGCTGTAAATCACAAAGTTCTGGCTTTCTGACAGAGCTGTCCAGTGCCAAGTGCAAGACCCTCTAAACCTGGGCTTTAGTGCAGGCTGGAGAGTACAGGGTAGAGCCAGGCATATGCAAAAAGCACAAAAGCCTCAGCAGCCACTTGATCATTAGTAAATCCTTTTTAGTTTTTATGGAGAGTCTGAGGTACACACATACACTCACTAAGGCACAAGCACATGTCTGTATTTTAGGTGTGCTCAGAGTAGTGGTAGAATGTTACCAATGAGATGTTTCATGATTTGCATGCCCACCCAAACACCCACCCACCAACACCAATGCTTCAGCATTATTTATTATCAAACCTCCTGCACTAAGGACTAAGGTAGGTCAGGGGATGATTGCATGACCAAGGCCATGGCTGTCCCATCCTTAATGTCCTTAAAAGCAGAAGATTCTTCAGAGGTAAAATTCTATCATAACCTATGACAGCACTGGGTTTCACTCCTTCTCTTCTCCTTTTTCAGGTCATTGCACTCTACACAAGCCATCTAAYGACCCAGAATCTCACCCTTTGTGTAGCTGATGAGCAACTTTATCGCAGCAATCTAATCTAATCTAATCRCAGAACAAATCTAGCTTTTGTGATCCCAGCTTTTGGTAAGGTGGGAAAGAAAGGATTATTAGATAGAGGGGAAGTGAAGAGGCAGGACAAGGACAAGGCTAGCCTGCAGGTAGAGCACGAGATGCAAGATGGCTGGGTCACAAAATTGCTTCAGCAATGAGCAGTGAGCAAGTCTGTTATCTTTCAGCTAATGCAAATTTAAAATCACTGCGCTACCACCCTGTTGATYGATTGCTTGTCACTAGTTTAACAGCTTTCTGAGACAAACTATAAAACAAATAATAAAAGAACATCTTCAGAAACAGCTATATAGGC
This sequence comes from Mixornis gularis, assembly GCA_003546035.1. NCBI lineage: Eukaryota > Metazoa > Chordata > Aves > Passeriformes > Timaliidae > Mixornis > Mixornis gularis. The sequence goes on from QVAJ01000008.1 coordinate 2,639,198, forward strand.
AAAGAAAGCAATAGGAGTGGAAATAGGATAAAAAAAGAAATCTCTTCAGGATGATGAAAAAACACATTGTGAACAGTATCATGAAAGCATCCACTCCTCACTGCTACTGAGCAGCTCATATACACAGCAAACTCTTCATGGAAGGCATTAGTTACACATCTGACACAAATATTAAGAGATGAAAAGTAGGTGGGGCAAAAATATTAAATACTTTTGATGCAAAAATGAACCACAGTGCAATTGTAGATTCTGATAATTCACAATACAAAACTGTTGAATACTTTGAAAGCATAGCTCCTCTATAAAAACTGAAATGCAGTATTAGAGTGTTAACTACTGGATTATGATTACCCATTCCTCCTACTATGAAAACAATTAAATATCATGGACAATATAGAATATGGACAAACTATATGATAGCTAATATAGCTATAGACATGCACAAGAAACCATAAAAGCTATGTGTTAAAAATTAAAATAATTTATGAATATTTAATTAAAGCTTATTTTCTAACTGCATTTTTTAAATAACTTTTTACTGTTGGAGGGCACTCCACAATAAGACYCACATGAAATAACTGAGGATTCCCACTGTGCTTTTTCACTATACTACTCTGATGTTAGCCCTTTATCCCTGTAAAGGTGCTTTCCTGACAACTCAGTGATTAATGGAAAAGAGGTGAGTTGTTAAATATTCAGCTTTCATGTCTTGTATTTTCTTGACAGAGATCTGTAAGAGCTACACATATGCAAAAAATCCTTTGAAACATTGCACTTATTAAATGATTTTCTAAACCTTTTCAGAAATGAAAAATGGAAAAAAACTCCAGTGGTTTTATATACTGTGAAAATGTCAGAAATCTAAGAACCAATTATTATGTATTCATTTCTGTTTGAAGTAGGAAGAGTGTTATCAGTAAATATAATATTCTTGACAATAACTCCCATAGCTTTTAATGAAAAAATATTTTCCATTTTTCAAACTTTGCAGGTGTAAGAGGAAACAACTACTTAACCATGATTTTCTTGTTTCCTCCGCTTTTAAGGTATGTATTTTGATTTTAAAAATATGACTTTATCATGGCTGTCCTATTCTATTTAGACACTTAGACATAAGCAGTATCCATGTTTCTCATTCTGACATATCTTTGACGTTGTGCCTCATAGGTGCACTGCTGCAACTGAACCTCAGGCTGTGGGGCACTTTTTCAAAATAAATTGTTACAGGGACACCGAAGAAGATCGTCCCAACTAATGACACCACAAACCTAAAAGACACAGCTGTGTGCAAGGAAATGATTAGTTATTGGTAACTCTGCAATGGCTCTTTCTGCTCTTTTCTGACAAGGGATAGCCCCGAATGTGCACAGTGAAAGTGGCAGTGTGGCAGGGTAGGGAAAGGCACTTGACTACAACAGACCATCAGGAAGTGTCCACAGCCCCTGAYCCTGGCCCATCTTGTGAGGTGACAGTAATTCCTTTTCTCCAACTAACCCAAGCCTCTGCCTCTCTGTGAGGACTGCAAAATGAATGTTGGTGGCTTACAGTTAGACCCCACGTAAAAGTCTTGCCTGGTGAGTTAATGAGTTGAATTCACACAAATGACTCCTGGGGAAGAAAAAATCATACATTTCTCAGCTGTTYCAATCAACTGAACCAAAACCTTAATGAAGAACTAGCTCCTGGAAGTTCCAGGACTGAGATTATCAAAGCTTTGTCAACATGACAAATTGCCTGACAAAATCTCTCTTTATCCAAGAACTGTTTGTGCGTATCAGCGGGTGAATGAATATGTGTAAAGGGGTGGGGGTGGACACTGAAATGTCAGGAAAAGACTCTCTACCTGATGATAATTTCAAAATTACTTCTGGCCTCTAAACGCATCCCTGTTCTGCTTGGATCTGATGATTGCACAGATTTTGCTAGCAAGCACAGAAAAAAATGTGAGGAAAAGAGAGAATTTGGCACAGACTCTCACAGACCAATACAAAAACAAATGCAATTTCCCATGGTCAACGTGGTCCAGAGAGGTACAGAGAAACAAGAAGGCAAACACRCCCTTGTCAAAGTTAGTGTAGAGCTCTCCCAGAAAGGATCTACATCATCCTCCAGAGCTGATTTTAGTCATGAGCAGTCATTCTCACAAATCTTATGTGACAGTAATAAGCTGAAAACTGAAAAACAATAGTTAGGATAAATGGATATAAAAATGCTAGAGCTTCAAAGGCCAARTGAAGGGTGCCCTATCAATCATTCTCAAAAGACAGAGCAGTTGCTGACCACCTTTTTTCTTCATTTTATCTACTTTTTCTTTGCTTTTCTCATATTTTCTTATGCGTGCATCCTATTTCCTGATACTAACTAATTGAAATCTGTTTTTATGTATAAGGATTCAAAAGAAACACAATTGGATAACTATATACCCATCACGGTCTAATATAATTCACACATTAGTATATTTCCCTCAACAGAATTTATTTATATTTCTTTCAGCCTTCATCTAGGAAACAAAAGAAATCAGTATTAGCTTTGCAGGCTGATATTACCCTAATTAGAATGTCATTAAGGAATCTCTCACTTAATATCTATTCTAATCCTGAACAAGACAGATTCTTTCTGCTCTTTGGTTACAGCCATAACCCAAMCCCACAATATGCATTCTCTTTCCTTTCTCCATTTAGCTGCTGCTTGTGCCATGGTGCAGTACCCCAAAGAGAGAGCCTGTGGATTTCCCTTTCCTCTGCCACAACACGGGCACCACGTGTTGTCCTAATGATGTTCTCTGYAGTGGACTGAAGTGGTTGTGTAGCACCCCATGACTCCCTCCTCCTTTTCYGCTGTTTGCCAGTATTTACTTGTTAAAACTCAACCCCTGCAGAGATTTTGTGGGTTTCCTGCATTCCTACTACCTGGTGCCTGAACTTCTGGTTTTAACAGGCTGRATTTTTCATTTTGCTGGAGGCTCTCAGTTTATGCCCATTACACCTACACTTAATCTACTTCTTACTTCTTGCACTAATTGCCACATGTATTTTTCAGCTTTCTCAGAGYCAGTTGTCTGAATAGAGGTCTTTCAAGGACACTTCAAATACCTCTGAAGATATTTCTAAAGTTTAGGTTGCTCAATGAAATTTGACCAGAACACCAGACATGACATATTGGACAAAAAAATTTCTAAATATCACAATTATCATTAAAAATCCTTAGTATGCATTTTAGTATCAGACATATCAGACTGATTACTTATCATCTAATCGGTTCCAGAAGTAAGGTAGTGYTCTCTGTGCAAACAATGGGATCATTTGGGATCAGTGTGGACCAGAGTACTAATAAATACCACTTTGAAATCTGTAATCTCTACACAGATTCCAGATTCTTCTGCCCATTTGAAYGCAAAAGATTTTCTCTATTTTATTKCCCATTGAAATTAGCAGTGTGTACTGTTAATTAGCAGGATGCACCCAAACACATGGTCTGATTCTTTGAAAAGGTGCTGAAGTACCAAATGAAAGCTATGTTAAGCAGCATATATTTGGATTTTAGTGCAAGGACTCATTCTGAGATTACACCATAACCTGGGAGAGTTTTCAGTATCCAGAGATGCCAATCAAATGAAAGCTACAAAGGCTCACTGGTAGCTTCCATCTCTGTAGAGTCCTGTTGGTTGCCTGGCAGTKGTAAAATGTCTTCTAATAGGAAGGGCATTGACTACATTGTGTAGAACTTTTTATTTACCCAGTTAAATTTTTCATGACACTTTTACTGTATGGCATGTTTGCTCTTTGTCTTTCTTTTTCTTCTTGTCTGGGAAGATAGTGGTAAGGGAATGAGGAAGAAGGCAATGTCCTTTACAGGGTTTAGACCTATACAGGTGTGCATTGAAGAAGGAGAAACTAAGGAGCAATAACTGTAATCTAAAGCTCTTTCAAAGGAAAGAGCAAAACAATTATTGCTGTTGTGGCAGCAGCTGCCATGCCCAGGTATGACTAGTTGGGCATGGCTCTACAGAGTCCATACCTAGTAGAACAGAAGTATTTCCTCAAGAAATGTGCAGTCTTTGTGGTAAGCAAACATATTGAAATTCATATGGAAACTGTGAATCAAGCAAATTTTAATAATTTCAGTCACATTTCATCCTGTCTGGCCATCACCAATAAATGCATTTAGTTGCATTTGTCTGAAAGAGGATGACACCTGTCTTAGCTATATCTGCAATGAAATGCACAAGTGAGTGTTAGTGGATTCTTCATGTTCAGAGGTGCATTCTTGATGTTCAGAGTTCTTGAATTTCTGATGAGTTTAGATAAGGATGTGGGAGGATGAAGATATTTCTGAGATAATTACTTTCTTTTGTTCAATGACTGTCACTTTTATGGAGGATACTGGGGAAGGCAAAGTCTCTTCTACTCTCAGTATGTGGGTGAAACTTTAGCAGGAGAGGAAGTCCCTTTCATTACAAGAACTGCCACTTGTGAAGACTTTGCTGCTCCATAAAATGCCCTTTCACAGAAATCTTTCTTGCTTTACTGATACAAGAAGAGTCTGTCCCACCTCTGCTAGCAGTATAACCAAGGACTAATTGGAAACTGAATCCTATAAAATGCCTCTCAGACAGAAAAGTGGAGAACAGTCCATTGCTTGCAGGTATTATAGCTCTGCAAAACACACAGTGTTTGAATTCCAGGTAATCCTTTGCATTAGTTACATTATAATAACTCTTGAGAATAATAACAGTACAAGAAGGTAGAACCCAGACTAGAAAGCCATAATTATTCATTAAAAAAGACAAATATTKATGATAAGGGTGTTAGAGACTGTCTAAATAGAGAAAGCTAGCAATGTTTGAAGAGAAAAGTAAGAAACAGAATTGGAATCCACGAGAAATTTGATGGCTATGCCCTTTGTGGGAAGGAAATAGATGGTAGTAGTACTGTGTGTAAAAGTCTCTGCCTCCAGCAGGCAAGGAAGATCACTAAAGAGAAAAGTCTACAGCCCTCTAGACCAAGAAGCCTGCAAGGGAGAGAAGGTACATTTTACATACAGTTGGCATAAAATATTTGGAGTGGTTTTTAAGTCTTTAAAGAATCAATTATATTGTTTTTCCAATCCAGAATTGTTTCAGTTGTCCTCAGGCTTCTGAAACATTTATAACCATAAAGAGATACTGAATCTTGAATCTGATCTTATGTATCTTATGTACTGGAAAGGGTTTGAATTGCAAAGACAACTGAAGATGACTGACTTTAGAGAATCAGAAAATGTTTGAGACTAGAGAAACTCTTATAATGCCTTTCAATACCATGTTTCTGAAAGGAGATTTATCATTACTTACATATGCCGCTCTTCTACCTCATTATATTTTTAACTTACAACTCCAAGCAGTTTCTTTTTAAAAGTGAAACTAAAAAAAAAGTGTAATTTAAACATTCTTAATAGTATTTTCTGCTCAAATCAAAATTAATGTATAGATTCTGACAGACTCACTTTTCCCAAGATTAGTCATTAAAGGAAAAAAATCCCAACATCAACAACACAAGTTATTTCCTTTAGCTACACATTAGAGATTCTCTCTCATGGCACCTATTTCTGTTATCATCTTATCTTTTAAGGGCAGCACAGATCTTTACAAGTCTTGACCTTTGTTAATCAYTGACTGATTCTTTTTATTTTTTCCTTCTCCAATCTTTGCTTAGAGAAAAATAAATATTCTTTAGATCAATGATTTAAGTAGTCAGAACTGACTAGCATGAGGAAGGATGAAATCTATTAAAAAAAGTATTTTTATTGTCTTTCCCATGTTTAAATTTAAACACAAAATTTAACAATTTTTAAAAAATATTTTTTCTTATCTATTAGAAAACACTCAACTGGTAAAACCCAACTTCTCCTTGTCTTTTAAAACACATTTATGGCTTACTTTACATAAGGACAATGATGTAGGATGTGGGTTTTCATCTCGGCATAAGAAAATGTTTGAGGTTTTAATTTATTAATTTAATTTATTTAATTTATTGTTATTCCTACCTACTTGCATGTATTTCTGTGCTGCCAAATATGAACTGCAGAAACAGCTGGTAATAATTTTTAGATTATTTTCTGTGTTGGATTTCCTAATTAAATTTCAAATAACCCTAGATTTTTAATCCAAATATAATATCATGTTGTATTTTCATAAGCAAGGCAAATTTATCTACACATGTTTGCCTGCATGATAGATAATGCATTTGGGGGTAGGTAAATTACTGATCATAAATAAATAAACTAATCATTACTCACTGTGAAGAAGCTGTTRCATATTGAATAGACAAACACGATATTAGATTATTTAGTAAGGATTCTGTATTGTTCTTTAAATCATAAATGTGGCACCACGGTTCAAGGAACTGCAAAACATCTGTGCCACAGCAAGTGATAACACATACTGTGAGCATTTTGGAAAACCAAGAAAACCCCACAGACTCAAACTTCAGCAATGATTTACCTTCCATTTACCATGCACTGAATACATGTCTCTGGAAATGCTGCTGGGGTCAAGTACTGAGACTCAGCTCATCTAAAAGTCAGTCACACTTGAGACCCAAATTAAATGGCTTTGAGGTAACAAACAATTGTACATGCACCAGCTTTCCTCCTTAGATATCTTGAACTACTGAAATCCTGATTTTTATCTGTGGGTTGCTTGTAAATTGCTGCTGGCAGTTCAACACTTTGTATCTCCTCATCCATTAGGTTAATTCAGAAGGAATCATACTGGATTTAGGACACAAACCCTCATGAATTACAGTTCATGCCTTGGGATATTATGACAGCTCAGAGTTGCTGGCCCACACCCACACTTGTGAACAGATTGGCACAAAGCAAAACCAGAGATTGGGGCAGGGGCTCTGCAGGGTGGTGGGTGATGGATCAGGCAGTGACACCACCTTGCCATAGTAAAGATAACACTCCTCAATGACAAGCAAAGTTCAACAGAGGGGATGCTAAAACTCTGAGAGATACACRACTTGGTGCAGTCTTCTTTTTCGGTCTGCTTCAGGCTGGAACTCTTACTTTCTAACCTGGAGTTGAGAAAAAGGATGTGTGCAAAGACTCAYTGAATGCAGTGAGGCAGCGGTTTTGGTAGTTCGGCAGCTCAATTTTCCTACTGAAATTCTAGTTTCCAGTGTAAGGGAAAAAGAGAAGAATTTCAAAACAAAAGTGATTTACTCTTAAAATTATTAATTTTTAACCATTTTCACTGATAATTGCATGTAAGACAAATTCAGAAAAAACTAAAAATAAGATATCCCTCAATCCGAGCATTAACCATACAATACTTTTTCAATGTATTGTACAGATAAGGTTGAGTCAGCAGCCTTATTGTGCAGGTTGTATTAAAATCAGTGCATTTTTTCATAAGAGAGCAATGTTTCAAATGCAGAAACAATTCTATTTTTTTCATGCCATTAAGAAGAACAACCAAACAATGCTTGAAAATCTTCTGACATGACAACATTAAAAGACTGAAAATGTACCAAAGAAAATATCATCTTCCTAAATTAAAATTATCTTTCAGTTTTGCTGAGCTGTGGAAGTATGACCATCAAAAATTATTTTCTATGTTGTTCTTAGTATCACTAATCTATCATGCACATCATCTAGCACTTCTACTGAAAAACAAGAACCATCACGCGTTGTGCTTGTTACTCATATTGATGAGTACAAAGGAGATGGAGCAAGAACAGTGGATATACAAAATCAACATCTCATAAAAGAGTTGCTATGAGTAATACCCTTTTTTATCACAGTTAAATGTCTGCTTTGCTCTCAAGCTTCCTTAACTGGATATCAGATAGTCAATTAAGTAGCAGTGTGATACAATATAGCTTTAAATAATATCAAAATAATGATATCCTTGTCATGGTCATGGCAACACATCTCAGTTAATGGAGGTACATGTCAATGAATTTAGCAGTCAAAAATGCAAACACATTAGAAGACCTGGGCTATAAATTTCTATGATATACCACACCTTTTCCTTTCCTCTTATAAAATTCTTCTTGTTAAATGGCTCAATGTAAAATGTTTCTGAAAGCTATATTTTAATAAATTTTTGGAATTTGGCATTCTTTCACCTGTTATGTAGAGGTTTCATGAAAGAAGACATTCACACACTCCAAGTTCAGGTGCATCATCCCAGATGTCTGAAAAAGAAGTCTAAAATCCTACACATGGAAGTTTTCAGTTTGCCAAAGTCCAGGCAAAGCCACTTTGATGGGAAGATGCAGGYAAGCTGCAAGGCAGTTCCACTCTGCTGTGATATGATTTATGTCATACAGGTGCCTCTTGATCTATATTGACATTTTCTGGGAACTCACTATGACTAAGTGTGGACTTAGAGTGATGTTTCATAATCAGTTCGAGCCAAAACACCTTCTCCCACCTTTTCTCCCTGGCTATAATTTCCACTCTGGCCATGTATTGGCATGAGGGTTTGCTGCACTCATGTCACCATCAGCATAGAAACTCATCCAGCTTAAATTGGTTCTCTTTCCTTTAAATTGGTTTTCAGCCYAGTATGGAAGAGTGCTGAAGCTGGATGAAATAAGAGGAGTGTGACAGAGACAGGTGTCAGAGCAGCACAGATTTGCACCTCTTTAAAGCAATCATGAAACATCACACCATTARTGGCGAGCATAGCTGCAGGTGAAACTGTGTATCCTCTCAAGAGGCTCTACTGACTAATTCAGGAGCCTATTTGAGCCAGAGGTCTCAACAGAAAAAACTGAACGTTCTTCATAATGTATAAATATCAGGGGCATAAAGGTACTGACAGCAACAGAAGTTAGGCATCTTAATGGGCTTTGTGCATCTTMCTCTAAAAGGGAGTTTATGTTGGGTTTTCTTTGGTAATTTCAAGGTGATGGTGTCAGAATAATTTTAAACAGAAAACAACAAGACCAATAGGTTTGCATGTCCAGAAACTGCAGGAAACAGCAGCAAAATTTTTCTCCTCCCCAGGCCTCTTTCTGCTGTACAAGTAGGACTCAGTATAGTCACTTCTCTCTTGAACTGCWGGCTCAGACTGCCCTGGAAACCACACTCCATCTTCTACCTCCATTTTCCTCCTTACCTCAGGGCAGACTGATATGAGGAACTCCCCAAAAAAAACAACTCTGAAAAAAAGATGTGAGTATCAATAAAACTAAGATGCAAGCAGTGAATTGTAATGGGTATCAGCACTCTCAGAAAAGTCTTTCAAATACACTGAGTTATTACACCTTGTACATGTCCCTCCAGTAACTTCTACAATAACATTTTATTCCTCATTTTAGTTTTTTTATTTAAACTAGGTTGAACTATTATTGTTGGTAACACATTTGCATGTGTGTCTGCTATAGTAGTATATTCTAAAAAAACCCTGAAGATCATTCATTCCCTAAGAGCTGTTCCAAAATATTTGGTCTTGGATTTTGCCCTTCTAAATGTAACTTCTGTTTGTTTGTTTTTGCCAAGAAGAATAATCTCACTGATTTAAGTATTGCATGATGGAAAGTATTTGCATTTATAAGCTTTTTTAAGTGCCTGACCTTTCCAAAGCATTGGGTGACTGTAAATGGCACGTTGGCTACTRTAGCTATGATAAAATATCAGCTGAGAGATTAATTGCCATTGAYAAAGGAAAAGAAAAAAGAAAATTGGTTGCTGTATTTTTAAGTTATCTTGCTTTAGATGAGTATTGAATGTCTTTATTAAAAGTTGAAAAGGTCTTCCAAACAGAAGTCCTCTAATTTTGGCTTAATGTGGGATGTGGGATGATTTCTCTGTTTAATAGAAACTTATGGGAGATCAAAACTACGCAAAAGAAACCCACAAAAATTCTCTACTATAAACCTATAGGTATCTTTGTATCAATCTCTAAACACATTATAAAATCAGCACCAAGAAGCTAGTCCTCCTTTGATTTTTAATGAGGAGAAATGTACCATGTATACCTCTTAGATATCTCATAAAAATCTGACCGTGAATGAATGATTAAAAATTAAAAGCATTTATTACTTCAAATTAATTGCTTTGAAAGCTGTGATAGAAACAAAACTTATAACCCTAAAGCCTCACATCTCCAATCTATTCATTACATTAGTGTACAGAGAAGTAATTTTGCAATGCTTGTTATATTTTTTCCTAAATAAGCCTAATGTGGTTAACTGAAGCAAGTGCTTAATTTATTTCTGTAATGAACATGAATAGTCACTTGATATGTTTTATTTCATGGTAAGTATAACATTTGTCTAATATTTCTTTTCCAATATTTTCAGTAGTTGTAAACGAGCTGTTGGAATGACACCAGCATAGTGGTAATATAGCAGATAACTACATGGAGGACACTAAGCAGCTGACATGACTGATTCATTACAAGGTGACATTTGCTGCAGAGCTCCAGGTAAATGTTCAAGGCCTCACAAACACCTACATSCTGTAAATTAAAATTATGGGTTTACTGAACTGAATGCCTTCTCTCGCCTTTAACTTCCTAGCTCCGTGGTTCTCAGGAGTTACCTCTGAGCAGTGGGAGAAGTGTTTATCACCTGGGGTTTTTTGTATTTGGTCTTTTATTTGTGTATACTTTCAGACTGGCATAAAAAACTAAGTGCTCAATAAACCTCTTGTTTCAGGTGATATTTTACTTTCTTGTGTGGAAAAGAAAAAGAAAGTAGTTCATKGTCAGAATTTTACCTCAGGCAAAAGAATAAAAAATTAAAAGAGGACAGATTGTGGAAAATACTGTGTTATCTTTTGTTTATAACTCTTTAGAGCATTCTCAGACAGATACAGGATACGAGTTATTGTTGGGATGTGAATGTTGAACACACCACTGGTCTTTTTTTTGTCAATATGAAATTTAGACTAATAACCATGTGCATCCTAATATTCTGAAGCCTATCCCAAAACAAAGAAGTGCACTGACCTATAGTTCATCATTACTAAAAAAATGCTATACAAAGATTTATAATGCATGCTGTATGTAAACTATTGTTGTAATTATTTTCATTTTTTAATATCAAWTATGTTATGTAGCATCAAGTTGAATTTCTGTGAGGATTTCTTTTATTTTCAAGTTCCTCATATACTAAATATGTAAAATTACATAGGTAATAAATTGAGTATTTATGAAAAATATGTGTTGATTATATCTTGAGATGATATATCCTGTGTATTCATCCATAATATCCTATGAAAAAAGACAAGAATACCACTTCARAATGCACAATCTGGAGTCTCAGAGTTCCACATAACATTTGTTATCTGTTAACAAATATAAAAAAATATCCTGTTCAGCTGATTACTTCAAAATATTCACACTACTATGTTCAAAACTATATGAGTTTATCAAAAGCATTTAAGACCTCCAAACCCTTAATGTTCCTTCAAACAACATTCCATTTTCTAGTGATTTGACAAACTCTCAAATCCCAGATAATTTTTACTATTAAGAATGCATTTAGATTTAGATGGATTTTTCAGAATAAAACCTGTGTGCAGCACTAAATCTTAATACAAATCCACAGTATGTCTAAGACAAAAGCAGTGCTCAATGCAGCTTCATGTAAAACTACTCCTTTGAACTGCATGAGCACATGCTGACTTTACCAATAAGGCTGGAAAGCATTTATTCTAGATCWGGAAAGCAGACTAATTCCTGTAAAAACTGTAAATTCCTGAGTAAAAACTGTACTATTTGTCATTTCACCAATACACTGTTCTTGAGACCAACTTTATATACGATTAACTTTGCTCTTCACAGGAGAGCTGTATCCYTACATAGAGATATTCTGGAGGAGTTAGTTAATTTAAATACAGTTATTAATGATGGTACAAAATATTAAATTTTTAGTTTGACATTTGCTGCTTAATATTTTAATGTTTTTGCATAGCACCATTGTATGATGGTTTTGGGTTTTTTTAATGTGAAAAAACACTTGTATGTTTTTCAGCACCATATATGATGAAGTCCCTACATAAAATTCAGAAATGCAATTCACTATGTAATAGTTAATTTAATTTTYGCAAAATAATGCCCTAGATAAAAACATGTGTATTTGGTCACAAATAACATTTTCAGTTGGATAAAATTCAGGAAAATTCACTTTATTCAGATGACAGGGAAAGTGTCTTGGTTCCTGTAAAAATTGATCTTTTAGGTCCATTCCTATAATGCTGGAAATACTTTATTCCCTTTGTTGTTGTTGTTTACATGTTTGTTTGTTTTGGCTTTTTTGTTTTATTTTGTTTTGTTCCTCTTCTCTAACATCAAGCCTACTTAGCTAAAAAAAATTCAGCAATAGCTTTATTTTTCTGGGTGAATTTTGGTATATCAAATTACAGCCTTCTGCAGAACCAGAGGACACATCGAAAAAGTGGGAGGACAGAGGCTAACTAGCTTGTGAGGTGTTTAAAATAATTATTTAAAATAATCATGTTTTGTAATTTTTTAATCTAGATCCATTACTGTCTGTTGTGGAATCACATTTGTCTTCTTTAGTAACATGAGATGAATCAATTGGTTACTGAAATCTGACTTTTTTGAGTCTGGATTATAGTATTCTTTATTTCCTTGAGGGGAGCAGATATTGGACAGTGAAAAAACTGCAAACTGAATGGTGAAACTGAAAAGACTCAGGACTTGCCAATAAAATCCCAGAATATAATTTTTATAATAAATTTACACATAATGGATATATCTCTATCATAAATACATAATATCTGCATTACTCTATAATTAACAACATAGTTACCCAGAGTTTTAGGATTTCTGATACATAAGGAACAGTGTTAACTGATTCCTTCCTGAACAGGCCTGTGTTAGTGTTTTCAGGTTTGTGTTTTCATTATTATTACAAGGGAGTCTTATGTTATCAGAGATTTGTACACTTGATTTGGTCAGCACCTTGAAGGTGAGAAGAGGAATATTGTGAGAAGCTCCTTGGTCATTATGTTCCTCATTTYTATGCCTTGCCTCCCCTGCATTGCCAGCTTTTCTCTCCCTGGCCTGCGCTGCTGCCAGGCCACAGAGTGGCTCAGAGCTGAAAACACTCTTCCTCCTCTTACAGCTCCAAGCTTTGCAGGACACAATCTTTTGTAGAGTGTATTTGACATAATATTTTATCTGGAGATGTTGTTTCCAGAGAAGTAGTTTGTAGCGGGGTCACATATCTACCTAAAAGCCCTTTTAACAGGAGAAAAGCTTAAATGTAATTAGCATTTTTTTAATCCTTGCAACAGGATTAAGTAATTGATTGTAAAATTGGAAGTGAAACAACAAACAAAAAACATAAAATCCAGAAACGAATCTTGCTTTCCTCATCTAGGTTTTTTCCTCTTCATTCCTTAGCTCTCTCAAGCTATTTTTTACGAAAAGCCTTTGAGAAATTAACTTCTCCTTCAATTTTTCATCCTGTGCTTCAATMTCTTGCATTTCTAGTTACTATTCAGTGTAATAAACAAGCATTTCAGATATCAAGATTCYTGTGACTCTCTAAAGTTGCTGATTGCAGTGCAGCCATGCTTACAACACTCCCAGCTACCACCTGAATAGCATGACACCTTTTCCTCAAACAGCTGTGGATAACTYGAGCCTGATTGGAGGCTGTGGGTTCCTAGGACTGAGGTGTGCAGATTCTCCATCTCTGGTTTCTCACCTTTTGCCTCAGCAAGTCTGACTGAAGCCATATCAGTCACCCCTTAGAGAAACTCCTTCCTGCAGTCACATCCTGGTCTGATGTTTAATGGAAGCCGAGCAAGGTAATAACACAGTAGGTTTGGGGTCCCATGACATGAGTTTTAATTGCTGTATATAGGAGAAGGCACATGTTGGTCACCCAACAGTGCTGGAGCCAAATAAATAAGATATGTCTTAGACATGTCTTGGGAGTTAGATACACCTCCATTTAGATACTGCATGGAGGTGGTCTGTTCAAGAACTGAATTCCAGCAGCTCTTTCGACAGAGATACACTGGTGTTACTGAGGTCTTCCTCAGAACTGTGCCCAGCACTGCTCCACAGGGGCCTGCCAGCAGGGGAAGATTTGGAGGCGAACATCACTATTGACTTTTCAGTACCTCATGTCCACCTGGAGCTACACACATCCCTGTATGGTAGGTATGACCTCCAAGAACATTCCCTGACACATATAACCTCTTTCATTTCCAACTCCAGGTGGAGGGCTGGAAGGTGAGAAGGACAGAAATGTGGGAGGAGAGCAGGTATTGCCCCAACAGGTGACCTGCTAAAGAAATCCTGGCCTGCCGCAAGCTCCTAGTTCCTTGATCTGACATCTCTTTGGGAATGTGAACACCAGCCATTCCACTTCTCCAGCATCCACCAGCACTTTTATTTTCCAAGTGAGGGACAAACACACCATCCCAAATASATTCTGGAGGACTAAAATTTTCTAGCAGTGTCTAGACTGGTCACAAAATGTRGCCACCCCAAGTCTCAGCTGAGTAGGATTCTCCTGGTTTCGACACCTACCTAACTGAACCTTGGCATTATTCCAACATTCCAACATTCTGCCTCTTTTGCAAACTAAGAACCAACCCCCAGAAATGAACACTGGCTTTCCTCAGGGAAACATAGACCTTTTGAAGGTTATCCAGCAGGACCAAGGCATTAATTCTAAGAGCAGAAAAACATAGTTTTCATGTTAGGGAACTATCAGGTTTTTTAACTTGTTCCAGTTCTCACAGGTTTTTTAAGGGCTTTTAAATAACAAGTCAATATATCCTTGTAGCTTCTTGATATAAGGATAAGTCCTGTAACTTCACATTAATTTATGGTCAGACTTTCCCATCTGTGACTGAAAGTGATGTTTTCAAGTTAACACATATTCACCAACAGCTACCTAGTTTTCTGAAAAATCTTTTTYAAACCCAACTGTTTTTAAATTATTTGATGTTTCTTAGAACTACGAGAAGTCAAAACTGAGATTAATTCTAAAACTCATAGACAAAAAGCCTCTAGCTAGCCATCAATAATTACACTCTTCTTGAAATAGTCTCATCATACAGTATATTTAGCAGGACAACATCAAARCCCAGAAAGGTTCTGCTTTTTGGTTTTGGTTTTTCTTTTTTTCATCAAAAATATCTCAGTAAACAACAACAGTTAAAAAACAAATATGCAGTCACTTTGTTCTCTGCTCCTGTCTTGTGTTCAAACAAGATAAAGTCATTTAGGATTGGCATACAGGAAAGATTTTCTGAGTCTGTGTATCAGAAACGATACCTTCAGAACAATAGGGAATAGCTCTAGAAGGAAACATGCTACATGTCTCCTTTTCTAYATAACAGTTTCTAAAATATATATATATCTCAGCATATCAGACATTTACCTGGATAGCCTAAATCATTCAAAGTAATAGTTTATTATAATTATCAAAGAAAATATGAGTAATTCTCTGGCCATTATTAGCCAGAAGCTAGTAATCACCATAAAATTCTCTGCCAACGACTGTCAGAATTAATTTGCAAGCCTTCTGCTTTTTTTGATGTTGTGTTGCAGAATGTACTGAGCTTTACTTGCAGGGTTTTTTCCTATGAGATTTATATATATTTTTTCTACGAGATTTGTTTTCACCAGATTGGTTTCCATTTTCTCCTGTAGCCAACATGCCAGAAAATCTATCAATAGGTTACTGTTCTGACACCAAAGCATGATTCCAGTGTAACCTACCATTTGTTTCTCACAAGTTGCCCTCATTGCCAATCCACAAAAAGAGACAGATTGCTATATCCTGCAAAATCTAGTAACTCATGCACTCAGTTTTGGAGCCTTCATTACCTTTGCAGCAGTAGGACACTAAAGTGACCAATCATACTCACCATCCACTAGATTAGAAAAGTGAAAAAAAATACTTTCTTCATGCATCAATTTCTCTTCATTCATCTATACATAAATATCCACACATTCAGAATAATCAGATGCTATTATGATAACACTACTGTTTGCTGGATGATTTGCCCAGCACAACCTTGGTAACTAAGGAATATCTTTGCAATTCTGTAAGCAGCCAACAAAGCACAGAAGTCTTCCAAGCAGAATTTAAACCACAAAATCCCAATGAATCCTAAAGTAAGTATAAACATATGAACATACTGTATAAACGGAAAGTTTAGAAAGAAAAGTTCAGATACTCTTGACTTTCAGCAAGATGAAACCTTGTATCAGTAACCAAAAGCTTAGCATTCAGTATTAATTATTGAGATTTTTTTTATGAACAACAATCTTGTAAATGATATATCATACATCTCTGCATGGAAYCAACACATGTTTAATATATTTCAAAGAAATTATTAATGCCAACATGACATCACATTACCATCATACATTAACACATCAAATTCCTTCATACAAATTGAACAGAGCTTGTGTTTGCTACTTACCTAACTGGGTCTCCTGAATTGTTAGCTTACTCTCCAAGGGGTGTAAAAGCTTTGGTGGTTTATCTGTTAGTGGTGCTAGAAAAGAAAGAAATTCACATATGTAGTGTTCTGATTATTATTGGGTGGACTWAGACTTGGTTTTCTATCTATTATTTCAAAAATGCTTTGGTTTTTCTTTTCTTTCAATATTGCTCGTGCTTTCAGTAGCTGTAAATGTTTTTGCTTAGACAGTAAATATAATTTCAAAATTAAAGGCCCTAGTATTAAAAAATTAATCTCTTTAAATTCCCACAAAAAAAACCAAACCAAGCAACAAAACAAAAACAACAAAAAACACCAAAACAACCAACCAAAAAAACCGCCCCCCCCAAAAAAATGCACTGACATTGCAATTTTCTCTTTTTGTAAATATTATCCATGATTTCATAGTTTGCTGTGATAGTTAATTACTTTTCTATTAGGTATAGTTATTAAAAGATAAGTAACATAAACTAAGTTACTGTAAAACAATTTTGAGTATTTGATGAAATTTTTATTTGAAAATATATTCCCAACACTGAAACTTTGTAAATTGAAGTACTAGAAAAAGACCAAGTTTTCACAATCCAAGGAACACATACAATGAAATCATGCCAAGTTTCCTAATAAGATGGCTTCCGTTTCCCCTTTTGGTCTACCCTGAAATAATATTAGTAGACTTATGCAACAATGGAATAGAAAAGGTTTTGTAGTGGCCAAAAACCTTCTGAAGGTTGTTGAAGTGTGYTCAAACCATGCATGTATATAAACCATGCTATTCTACTGAATATAACATCTGCCTGCTWAATTCATAGAAGTGACATTGATTATTACCACTTTTGTTGTTGTTAGCAAGTTGCTTTACTGTGTCTGACAGATGAGTGCATGCCATACAAAAAAAAAGAATGATTTTTTTTCCCTTTAATACTGATAGTAAATAGTCATGGGAAATTTCCGACTTTTCTAGTCACCTGCAACATTTTGATATTCGGCTTTTCGACATCAATTCGTACTTCAGTTTTTAACACAGATTATGGGCTGTCGCAGATTTAAAATACATTTGACATTTTGATATAGCTCTAGAATATTTGTTCCCTTCAACTTGTCAAAATCAATGCTCCTTTTCTTACTGACACACACACATACCCATATGTGTATGGGCTTAATCTACTAAACACACTCATCTGCTGTCAGTGGAATAGCAGGAGAAGTTTATTTGCATTCTCTCCACTATGTTTCCTCTGGTCTTTTAGTAAAATAACAACTCCAAACTTTTAAATAACTTTAAAAGGTACAGCATTAATTTCAACTTTGCAACAATTAAAGGATGGAACTATTATCAACTCGTGTTTCTGATTTACAGAGATTATCCTTTGTATGATAATAACATAAACCCACTCAGCTGGTACCAGAGGTGTTAACCCATCAGACCTAGCAATGAACCAAAATTCAGTGGAGTGGTAAAACATGAGTACTTGGTCCACAAACGTCTCAGTTATTTCTTCTAGCATCTCCTAGTCTCTATAGGAAAYCATTCTGCACTACAGGCTTCGGAGAGAGCTGCAGTTGTGAAAGATTTTTGGCATCATCTCTGGCTTGCTACTTTTCTTTACACCAATGTTAATTCTTTTTATCCCTTTTTCTCTCTCTCTCTCTTTTTTTTTTTCTTAAAGGCTGAAGTGGGTGGAAGGGAAAAGGATTCCAAATATATTTACTTCTTAAACTGTAAAATTAGTCATTTCCATTTCTTAACTTCTCTGTAAAGGCTCATAATTCATCAGCACGTTGCCATTTTTTAAACATTCATTATGAATTTAAATTTAATTTTAATTTTGCAGTTCTGTAATTCTCAACTCAATTACTATTCATCAGATAATGTCTTCTGAGTCACTGTTGTTCTAAATCTGTTTTGAAACTGTGAGCAAAGTTCCCTCATTGTAAGTAAAGATAYAGTAACTTGTGGAGTTTATCTGAATGCAATGAATAAGTAGATTAGAAACCAGCATTTTTATCAGKTTAAGCAAAGATCAACATTACTTTTATGATCCTGTATCTCAGGCCTCTAAGAGGCTTTCTATTTTTAAATGAATAGGCCCAGGACACGTGGAGATAAATCATGCTGCAACAGAAGTATGAAGTTGTTATAAAATTTATGCCCAGTTTAATTTATGAGATTTAATACATAATTTAACAAATAAAATGCTACTGAAAATAATAAATTAGGCACATAACTGSTGTATCAGAATCACAGGAGCATGTAGGCTGGAAGGATCCTTTGGAAGCCAAGTGATCCCACCTCCTGTTGGAAGCAGGYCCAGTAGAGCAGGTTGTCAGAACCTCATCCAGTCCCATTTTGAACATCTCTGTGGATGCAGATTTCACCATTTTAAGTGTTTCAGCTGCCAAGCACCCAGTGACCCTGTGCTGGACTTGGTTCAGTACATCTGTCTTTTTGAACAGCAAAGAGCTGAAATCTTGTCAGTGTCCCAGGCATGGCCTCACAGATACTACAGGACTGGGAAGGATCACCCTCCTGGACATGCTGGCTAAATTCTTGCCAAGAGCTGTGCAGTTGGACCAACTCACACTCAACTTATTGCCCACCTGGGCTGACAGGACCATTCATGAAAAACTTTATCCTATTCAGTCAGTCCCAGGTTCTGCTCTGCTGCATGGGATCATTCCACTTCTAGACCAAGACATTGCCTTTGCCTTTATTAGACTCCATGATTTTCTCCAACTTTTCAAGGCTTCCTGAGGGAACATCTCTCTTCCCTACATTGTCAGCCATTTCTCCAATTTTGCTGAGAGTGCACTATTGTATTTCTGTCCCATAAGCAATCATATTTCCCAGGGTCAAYTCCTTCACCTGTCCAGAAAAGTAAAAGTATCCTTGGGTACTCTGCATTCTAGAGCTTTAGACTGTTGGGAAATACTGTGAATATGAGTTACATAGGCAAGGAAAAGAATTTTAATAACTATATGTGCTTAAAATATCTAATTTTCCAAGGTGATCTGAAACTTTTCCTCAGTCAATCAGGGCCTTTAGTGTCTGTTATTTGATCCATTTCTTAGCCTGAAAATATGTGTAAATATGTTCTGGAATATTAATCCCAGCGGACTGATGCAGAAGAGGGAATTTCTCTAGCTGCCTCTACACCTCCCAAGTGTACACTCTCCACAGATTGCAACATCAACGGACAGCACAGAGCTACTGCAATGCTCCTTTAGTTTAGAAGCTCTGGGGTAGACCTATGTGTCTCCTATTAGCTTTTTCATGTCCTTAAAATCATGGGGAATGACTTCTTAACTAGACCATGTGTGAGGCTATTCAAAATCARTATTATTTTCAGATGGATATATTGAGCCACAGTTATCTACTAAATAGAACAGCAGAAGCATAATTTAATCCTCTCTTCCTAAAATTTTACTAAATAGCAAGAACCTAAYGAAATTTTAGAACTCACAACTACATCTGGTCTCTTAAATAAGTTAAATAGCTTTTATTCTTATATATATATATATATAAAAATAGATGCAGGAAGGCAATAATTTTCATGTCCTACGAAAATATCCACAGTTTGAAAGCACTTCCTCTTCTGTGCTGTATGCAGAGAACAAAAATTCTTTTGAATATGTTTAAAAATATAAAGAGAAGATCCTCTTCCCACCAGGTAGTACTTGTCAACATGGCTGTCATACAGGAGGAACAGAGTGCTTGGATTCCTATCCTTGCATGAGGGAATTCTCAAGTCTCTTGGCAAGAATCTGAGTTCCTGGATATTATTATCTRCTGATGCATGGATTCACTTCTCCCTTCCTCCCTCTTGATTTTTTTCTTTCTCTTTCCTTCTCACTTTTATTTTTCTTTTGTTTTTCACCACCCTTGCACCCCCCCACTTAAGAGTCAAGAACATTATCCCAGACACAGTTAATCAAAATTGGTATATTCCTCTTCAAAAACAATAGGGATTGGTAGGTCAGTGCCTTTAAAAAGAAAGCTATTTGACCATAAATCAAGTTTACAGCTCATCTTCTGTTTGACTTCTGAACCATCACTGATGAATGGTTTGAAAACAAATATGTGTCAAACTTGAAGCAAAGGAAAGTTAAATAAAAAAAGCTGAAGTAACCAATTCCGAAGATTTATTAAAAATTAATATACAACTTCAGAGATAGCAGTCAGCTGCAGACWTATTGATCCTGCTCAGAGAAAAAGTGACTAAATTCGCATTCCATGTCTATCAGATTGGATGTACATTTAAAATATATTGAAGAATTTGTCTAGCGGTAATGAAAGTGAGAGCCACCACCATCAGTCACCCTGCTGGAAACTGGCCAGAACATAATATTTTTACATCAGCCACTGCCTTCCATACTCCTCTTCCCACACTGCTGCTTTAGCTTTAGATGAATGTGATCACATGATGTGTAAATACACTTGCTGTGTGCAAAACACTGTTATTTGGGGAGACCAGCCAACTGTTAGATTTTAACACATGTAATGAAGAAATCTTAATTCAACCTGTCTATCAAAATAGCACTAATCAGGACATCAAAATGGAGMTGCCTCAAAATGTATGGGCTTTATAATAGAAAAATTATAATTCCAAAGATCTAGGTTTATGTCTGTTTTATGAAGTGCTCTTGGATTCTCCCTTGAAAAWAACTATGAAAGGTTTTAATTTCTTAGAGGAAGACAGAGTTTTGTGGAATTATCAGCAAATCAGAAAGCCAGTTTATTGTCTGGACATTTCATTCCAGGCAAAAATTGACAGGAATAGTTGCCTTACTTGTCCAGCCTGAGTTAYATATATTTTTTACAACCTTTCTGGTTCAAATGTTTTATTGAAGTAAGAATTACATTTTGAGAATGAAAATCCTTCTGATCTTTCTGAGATTTGAGATAACACAATGAGATTAAACCTCTTATGTTTCTGAACTTAGACCATTTTTAGAAAAAATGACTGACTTGTCCCTGGAAGATAWTGTAACCATACACAGGATTAAAGAGGGGGAAGAATTCATTGCTATGCAAAGAGAAAACATTGCTACACCTTGAAATCAAAGGACATCAGAGACATGGAGTTCTTTTCATGAGGTCTGCACTGTTTCTTTGAATTCAACCCACAGTTCAAAAAGACTCCATCTCTTGGTTTGTTTAGAAACTTCAGTGTTCCTYGTTGCCATGTACTTCCTTGCTAATTTTCTGAGCTTGTCCTTTTTCTCCTATATTGATTGTGCCGATTTTGTCATAGGCAGATAATTATGAAGACATGGTACTTCAGGCAGGGGAGGGATATCTGAGGAAAATATAGAGGAGGTTTGACTGACTATAAAGATGAATAAGTTKCCCAYGGAATCTGTGGATTCACCACCCCTGGAAGTGTTCAAGGCCATGCTGGATGGGGCCCTGGGCAACCTGGTCTATTGGAAGGTGACGCTGTCCATGACAGAAGGATTGAAACCAGATCATGTCTGAAGCCCCTTCCAACACAAACCATTTTATAACTCTGTGGTAGTGCCTGGCATTGCTGCCTGCTCCACATGCCCTCAGAGTTGTCCTGAGCCTGGCTGTGGAGAGCATGGGGTGCACTCACCCTTCCAACTACCTCATCTGAACATTTATCCAAGCATTGTCAAGCATGATTCTCTTATGTCAACATCAGTGGAGAAGGTTTGAACCTAAAACAATGAGTTTTACAATGAGAGAAAAAAAAAAGAATCTGGGTTTAGATTGCTATTTTATAGTGTTTACTTCATGAGAGGGCTCTGAAAATAAAGCACTGTCATTTGAAAGTCCTCAGTTATGAAAAGTTGACACCAATGGCCATATTCAGGAATCATAAGTAATTATAACTTTAGAAGGAAAAACTATAGCATTCCAGTTGATAATATCAGTGCCTAGAAAAACTCCGAGGTATACTTCTATGTTTGGTTTCTTTGTTTTAATAGAAATGTTTAAAAGAAAATGCAGTACCAGTACTCTACAATAAACTGGAACAAAATTAATTATGTCCAGCCTGAAGCTGCAAATATTAATCTACACAGTTACTGTCCACATGAATTTTGATACTCAGAACTCTGAGATTCCTCAGCATAAATGTGAACTGAGCAAAAAAAAGTAATGCAATGCAAGGATGCTGGGGTTTTTTCTTATTTCTCATTACATAGGTATAGTCCTATGTATTCAGATCTATCAATGCAGACATCAATGCCTTTTAAAAACTAAMTATATGGTAAGGTCTTTCATAAGAAGGGAATTCTTTATATCTGCTTGAGTCTTCTAATGACCTTAAATCTCTGCTCTCAGTTACATTCAGATTAGTTTTCATTCACATGGGCATCATTTAAAGTCACATATGCCATGAATTCACAGCAGCCCTGTGAGAATATTCTGCCTCACTATATGAATGCTGRATCAAGCAGTTCAAACTGGGGGCAGATACATATAAGGATACTGAAGATATGTATGTGTGTAAAGCCATAGGCATATGACAGTAAATGAGCTGTCTGATGTGACTTAGTTTCCAGTATGACTGACTGAAGATCAGCTTTTATCTTCTGAAATGTTCCCATAAATCTTGTGTTGCCAGACAAAAATGTCTCTCCTTTCATTTTATGTCTYTCCCATTGTCTTTTCCTTACCACATATTAAAAACCCCAAGAAACAACAAAACAATTCCCCACCCCTACTGCTTTGGGAATATAAATGAAAATGKTTTTTATTTCTCACGCCTAATCATTTCTTCTGATGTTTTTTTTTTTCCCAAACTGGCTATAATCTTCAATTTTCAAAAAGAATTTTTTTAAAAAAACCTTTATAGTGCTTTGAACTGAATATCAGCCCTTCCTAAAAGGAAGTGCAGAAACAGCTAAATCTGTATTCAATAAAGAGGTTGCAAAAGTTTTCATGATGCATATTGAGAAGAGATGTTGTAAAATGAAATCTAAAAGATGGAAAGAATATTTCCAAGAAGCTTTTTAAAATGTTTTAAGCCGGTGAGTCCCCTGAGACTAACAACACACCGAATACTGGAGAAGAGCAAATGCAGCCAGATGTTGGGGTTTTCATTATTTGCTCATCTCTAATTGAATCTGATGTGACACTTGTGCTATCCCTATGAATTCAGAAGAGATGTTAGTTTTCTTGAACACACAGTGACATTTCCCAGAGATCATCTCCATGGAAAAAGTACAAATAATCAAAATGCTGCCATGAAAGGTGTTATTGCAGTCTGGAAATACAAAAGAACAAAAGAGTATATATAGTTAAACTATTGAGTGTAATATCAGCTTAACATTTTTACATTTTTGTAGGCTCTTGGTATCTTTCTGTGTGGCAGATTTRGGATTTGTATATTGATCTTATAAAGAAAATGGGAAAGAATAAAGCAAAGATTTTAATTTTTTGATTTTTTTTTAAATTATTATAGTGACAGTATTTCCTTTCTCCCACAAAAAAACCCAAAGAAACATAAAAGAGACCCATAATACAAAAAGCCAAATATAAATATAAAGCATCTGAAATATCCAAAATATTTTTTTTTCTCTTGCCTAAAGTTTCTCTACACTACACCACTGTTTTTTGTACAAAACTGATTCCTAAAGCAATATAACGTCATGCTGAAACCTGGTCTATGACTATGGTCTGTTAAACCCATCCCTTCACTTGGTCTTAGAGGTATCAGATCATCTGGGAAAAAAAGGAATGTTGTTGCTGCAAAAAGTCAGATTACACATTATCAGTGCATTTATTGAAAATAAAATCTCTTGTTAGGAAAAYAATTAAACGGTGTATCAAGGAACATTTCCACCAGCAGATCCTCTGATGCTTCAGCTTAATGAAGCAGCTCACCAGCATGTTATTCAGCAGCAATGCAGTTAGAACYTGTCAGGGAATCTGCACTATGTTAGCTCATGCCTTTGTTTAGAASAGTCTTTAGGGAAGTGTTGTGTTTATAACTCTTGTGTAAAGCTTGTGAAACAAATAGAAACACACAAATATTCTTAACCATGAGACTACCTGAAAAGATGTCATATTCATGAAGCAAAACATAGTTATAGAAATAATAATGATTTAGGCAAACTTATAAGAAAWGTCAGACTAATACATTATCATCAAGCAAGCATTCTATAATACACTATTAAAATTTCTCGGCACATCATCCTGGATTGACTTCTTATATCATTACTCTAACCTGTTCTCCTTCCTTTTATCTCTAGGTTAAAACACAGAAAATATRGGGATGGAAGTATCATAAAATTGTATCTTCTGTGACTAGAAAAAACATACATTTTTTTTAACAATTACTCTATCATTCTTTGCAGATGACCCCAAGAATCTCTCATTTATACAGTCCAATTATTCAGTGATACCTACGTTTTCTTGTCCAGGCCCACCTTCACACCAGTCATTKAATTTATGTATTTATTGTTATTTCTTGTCCTCAACATTTTCACAATAATTAAAATTCCCCCTGAAATTTTGCAAGAGTTTCCTTTTTTTTGCCTATTATTTGTATACTCTGTCCCAGATTTAGATTTCAAACCCAAGGAAATGGAGTAAGTTTTGGAATCATTTGAGTCATAAAGAAACCTGGAAAAGACCTTTAAGATCACCAAGTCCAACTGTTAACCCAGCACTGTCCAATSCAATAAACCRTRTATAAATCAAATAAACCACTGTCAAATCCAATAAAYCACTTGGGCACATGTCCCCGAGTGCCACACCTACAGGTCTTTTCAGTACCTCCTGTTCCAACACCTGTTCTGTGGATCCCTTCCAGCCCCTCAATGCCTTTCTTGTAGTGAGAGACCTAAAACTGGACACAGGATTTGAGGTGTGGCCTCACCAGTGCCCAGYACAGGGGGACAATCCCTGCCCTGGTCCTGCTGCCACACTATTGCTGATCCAGGCCAGGTGCCATTGGCCTTCCTGGCCCCCTGGGCACACCTGGCCCATGGTCAGCTGTCTATTGACCAGCATCTCCAGGTCGTTTTCCACCAGGAAGATTTTCCAGCCACAATTTAAAGAACCCCCTTGAAGGTAGCGTCAGTACAACAATGATTTTAGGAAATGAATGGTAATATTGGGAACTTGTTCCTGCCTTGCTTTTATTATTCTTTTCTTGTTTTGGAATTAGGGCAGATAGTTCTTGGATATACACTAGCTCATGAACTTTGAAGACAAATTCTAAATATTCTATTTTTTTAATAATTAGATCTGATCTAAATCTGCTGATAATGCTGACATTTCAAAGTAAGATTTCTCAGCCTCTGAGGAGGCCTTGTAAARAGAAGAAGACCCTATGCACCCTTACCACTTCAAGTCTTCCAGTGAGCTGACATTTAAAGGCCTTGCAATTAAAGATTTTACATATTTCATAGAGTTTTCTCTTTCAGGATTTGTATTCAACCTTTTAATCCTGTTGCTCTATTTAAAAATCATCTGATTTAAAAGGTGACCTGCTCTCATTCTCTCTGTTCGGTTTCTGTCTTAGACTTGTAAGATTAGAACAATTATTTTGTTTTCCAAGTAATTTCAGTGATTTAGTCATCTGAATCTGTCTTTGCTCYGCTAGGAGTTGGGAAGTAGTATCATTTCTTGTGACCTAAAAACTGAAAAAAATCCATTTTCATGAACAATGAGAAGATTTTTATTTTCTTTTTGTACTTCTCATTTTTTTTCTGTCCTCTCAGGCAGCTTTTTTTTATCTGCTCCATTGAGACAAGGGTTTTGCTTTTAAGTTGAGAGATTTTGGACTGTGAGTATGCAAATATCACTCCTAATCTTCAAGGAAGGCTAGAAGGAGGATCTTGGCAGCATAGGCTGGCCAGCCTTTTCTTGATCCCTAAGAAGGTGATGGAACAAACAGTCCTGAAAACCAGTATCAAGATTATTAGGAACAAGATTATGATTGAGAATAGTCGGCATGGATTTACAAAGGTAAAATTGTGCTTAACCTACCTGACAGCCCTCAGGGATGAGATGACCTGCAGACAGCAGCTGATGCTGTTTGTCTTGACTTAAGAAAGGTTTTTGTCTCACTGACAAACTCGGTGGATTTTGTATGTGGATAGGGAGATGGGTTCAAAACTGAGTGAACTGCTGGACCAAGAGGGCTGCAACCAGCAGCACAAAGCTTTTAGGGCAGCCTGTACCACAAGGATCAGTSCTGGATCAGCACTTCTTTAGTGATCTGGATAATGGAACACAGAACTGGGAGGAGTGGTTGATGACCARCGAGGCTGCTGCCACTCAGGGGGACCTTGAAAGGCTGGAGAAATGGTCTGACTCTGACAGGAAACTCATGAAGATCAACCAGGTGAATTGCCAGGGGAGCAATAATCCCAAACTCCAATACAGGCCTGGAGAGGAGCAGCTGAAAATCAGACTGGCATGGAAGGCCCTTGGATTCACAGAACACAAGTTAGCCATGAGCCAGCACAGTGCTCTTGCAGCAGTGAAGAGCAGCAGCACCCTGGGCTGCACCAMGCAGAGTATGGCCAGCAGGTTGGAGGTGATCCTTTGCCTTTTCTCAGCTGTGATGAGACACCTCTGGAGTGTTGGGCCCAGCTCTGGACCCTCCAACACAAGATAGATATCAGCATACAGGGATAAGGACAGTGATGCCCAGGGATTGGAACATTTCAGACAAGGAGAGACCATGAGGGCTGAGAYTGCTCAGCCTGGAGAAGAGATCCCTCAAAGGGATCTATCTTGTCCATATCTAAAAACTGTGAGGGGTGAAGTCAAGATAACAGAACCATACTCTTCTCAGGGTAAGGGACAGGATAAGAGGCAATGGCACAGGAAAAAAAAGCACGGGAAATTCCACTTAAACATAAGAAAAATATTATTCACTTCACAGGAGGTCACCCACAGGAACAGGTTGCCCAGAGATACTTTATTGTCTCCACCATTGGTGATTCAAAACCCACCTGGACATAACCATCAGAATCCTGCCCTCTCTCACCCTATTCTGAGCAGATGATTTGACCAAAATATCTCTAGCAGGTCTCCACTTGTTATATATTTTTATCAAACTTTTGTACCGTACAATCAGGTTTAAAAAGCCTGGAGAATTCCCCAGGGATCCTGAGTACTCAGTGTCTGTGCAGCAGGTGGGATGGGGGACAGGTCATGCAAACTGCACTGTAGAGCTCCCAAGTTTATCATATGATGTTGTGCCTGGTTCTATATTGCCTGTACAGGTCCTTCCATTATAACAGCAGGCACCCTGGCACAGAGGGCTTCAGGTCTGCCTTGTCTTTACACAAATCTTGTCTGAAGTCCCAGCTGTGCAGTTTTTGTTTCCACACCTTTTCTGGTTCATAACATGGTAGGAAATCAAGGTCTACCATAGCACATGAAAACCAAAAATAAGTTACACAGTCCATGTAAGGAGAAGGAGAAGAGCATGCCTGAGAACAATGATATCTGACACATATTGTCCATTTAATGTGCCAAGCTTTGAATAAAGCTCTGTCTACAGACCCAATATGGCAGATGTTATATTAACACATATCATACGGTTACTTGGCAACAAACAGATTAGACATCATAAACATTTGGTCTGCAGAAATGTTACCAGAGCTGGTGATTACACCACCATATTTAATGCTTGGTGCGTAAAAATATCCACCCTAGTTGTGTATATATTAACTGTCTGTAAAGCAAACTCCAAACTTTTTTCAACAAAGGGCCTTGTTAAATATGTCAGAATTTTCTAATCTATTTCAGAGTTTGTCTACAAGGCACTATTCAGTGCCATACAGAGGATCCCCATTAGAAAGGACATATAAGGACACTGTCTGGGCTAAAATACTCTATTTCAAGAGTTCAGTTATGTGTGCTAGTGAGCAAGGGTAGGAACTGCTAACAAATCCATGCTGCTTCTAGTGTTTGAGCTCCATGCCACCGCACAGAATTTACTACAGCATATCACAAGGGATTCAGGAGCCTTCATCCAGCTTCCAAAAATGGTGTAGATACTTATGAGCCCAACTGTCATGTCAGTTCTCAGATACGTGTTATGGATCCCCTTTGTTTAATTCCTGTGCTTTTGTAAATCCTACTTGGTGCCATAATCTTTCTGTAAATCCAGGAGCAGGAATCTAAATCCCCATAAAACAAGTAAAGTTTTTTTTTTTGAAAAATGCAATTTTCTAGCAAGTTAAACTCTTTCCCAATGGATAAGAAATCTGGAATGCAGAGTCTGTGTAGAAAATAGCACCACAACCCATGTTGCATATAAATACTCCTGGCTTCTGTTTGTACAGCTGACTTTTCTCTGAGTGTTCAAAGTACATTACATGCCATGCTAGTGAAATGAGAAAATTAGCTGTCACCTCAAATAAAGGATAACAAAAAACCCCAAACCTGTATGGAACCTTAAAATSTAGATCTGTAACACTCCCATAAGAAATGAAGTTGTTTTTACAAGGAACTAGAGAAAAAAAATATCAAATCAGAAGTGTATCAATTTTCACAGATGACAAATAAAAATTACAGAGAGAATAKAAAAATCTTGTTTTCATGAGAAAATATTCATTCTTATATTAATTGAGGGACTGCTCCTCWGAAATATTTCATTTTTCTGTTCCATTTTGATAGCGAAGGATGCATTTTCTTTCCACCAAAGCTGTGTGTAGTAGCTATTATGTTGCATGGTTCTGGGTCTTTTAAGGAGAGGAAAAGGCAAGTAAAAGTTATTACCCAGCAGTAATAGCCATATMTTTCTATGTAGTGCACTGGCTGGGAATAGTCTGCCCAAAGCTTGACATCTTCATTTAATACTTTTAAATTCTCAGTAATAAAAACAGTCCTATTAATGTTTAGGAAATAAAGATTAGTACACAAGGCCTCCACAGACAGGACAGAAAGCTACTGTATCAGAGGAAGGAAAAAAGATCTCCTGAGTCAAATGACCAACAGATGATACCGTCTGCTCCTACATTACATTCATAGAGTCATGCCAAGTTAAAAGGAATATCTAAGATCCTCTAGTTCTACCACCCCTTTGACACAGGCAGGGACACCTACTAGACCAAGTTGCTCAGAGCTGCATCCAACTTGACTTTGAGCACTTCCAGGAACAGGGCATCCACAACTTCTCTGGGAAATCTCCTCCAGTGTTTCACCACCCTCACAGCAAACATAACGATGTGTAAATTTTAATCACTAAAACATGCAGATGGAGTTACATGATTTGATGGATCTTCAAAGTCTTTGGATATCACATTCCCATTGTACCTCACAGATATCTGGCATTTAGGAAAACTAGACRGACTTGTGTTATGGATAAAGAGTCGAAAGACTTGTCAAAACCAAAATGAAAGTTCTAACATTTTCTTTCTGACTGAATTACTTCTCTGGTCTATATAGTTACAATATTTGTTTTCTTCCACATAACTTCTTCCAGAGAGGATCCAGAAACCATTGCCTCCATCAGAGGTTTAATTTACCTGTTATATTTGTGGCCCACATGGAATATGTCTCTGGTATTGTATCATACACAACACAGGTAAGATGTCATAGGTTTTACTATTGCAAATGGGTTTCACCARGACTTCAGAAGCTACCACAGGCCCTTTTCATGCCTGAATCATAATATATAATCCTGGGAAGAAACACTGAAAGCAGCAGATCAGTGCAGAAAAATAAGTAATGACACTATTTTTCAAAAAACCTAGAAAAGGTAACTACTATATATATATATATATAAAGCCATTTGAGAAATGCCATGTGTATGATGCTCTTCTCTGCTTTCTTCCCTTCTGTTCAGTTTTCCTTTTTGTCTAATAAATTCAGGTGAATCTCACTGCAGTTGTTCAGAGCTTATTACTGGGGAACATGCAGTAAAAGATGGTGTAACAGGGAGTGGTAACTCAGCTAGGATGGTGGCAAGCTTAGCAGGCTCTGGGCCACTAACTTAAATTAGTCATTGAGTGAGCTGATCACAGATTGCTAATGTAGAGCCCACCACAATGGAGGTTTAAAAGAGTGAAAAAGCACTCCAAAAAAAGGAGACTCGAGGGTACTTTCTGTGTTAGGACTATGTATCAGGTGTCTTCAGAATTAAAATTAAGAGAAAGGAAAGCAAATCACTCCCAAATTCACTTTGACTAAGGAAGAGTGGAGGAAAACATGACAACARCACACATTTCTAGTGAAATTGTCTGCTTGATGTGTAAGTGCAACTTGCAGCACTTGGAGCTTTCCCCCTTATTATTGCATTGCTACTTATTCTGATAGAAGTGAATTTATCAAGTGTTGGTGGGGTCCCAAACCAATTCCAAATGTATATCTTTATCCTTCATGCATATTTCAAAAATATTTATCAATATGCTACAGGTTAAGTATTCTTCAGCCAGACTCACTTGTGATAAATTCAAAATTAATATATTTTACTTAGCAACCAAAATATAAATAATTAAAATAATATCAAAATTATGCAAAGCCAGACACATTTTTCTGGGATTTCTTTCTGAGAGTAGAATTGACTTCAAAGTAYCAGGTAGGTTCAAAATATCAGAAATCAACAAGCAATAAATTGAAAGAATTTTTGGTGTGGAAGAACCCTGGAGCCATGCCATTTTCCAGGGGAAGACATCATGCTAGAAAGCAAATATGGAAGGCAAAAGGAGTCTCAGGGAATGCATGTTCATTGATATAGTCACATCTCTTTTGCTCCTACTTTTTTATTTTTAAAAGGCAAAGGCAGGAGAGGAGAAGATTTACCCTTTGCACATACTTCAAATCAAACTAGACCATATTCACCAGAGAACAAAAAAAAAAAAAAAAAAAAAAAAAAAAAAAAAAAAAAAAAAAAAAAGCAACGCAAGGAAAAGTAAAAATAATAAAGAGTACATAGAAAATCATGATAGAAAATTGTCAAGTGTAATGTTGGACAGGTTTCAAAAAACATATGTCATAAACAACTATTGTAAAGACATTAAAAGCAGGCTGCATGAAATAAATATTTTTGAAAAGAGTCACTGAAAAATTGTAAATTTTTCATTACCAGGTGCCCTATTCAAATATTAATCAGAATACCTCATCAACATGTGGATATTTCAAAGAGAGTTTCTAAGTGTGCCCTTATTGTGTGAAATATCAGAATCAAATCTAGGTGGGGCTTCAAAGAACTGCAAACTGGAGGTCATCTAGTCCAAAACCCCTGATCAAAACAGGGCAAAATTACCAACTCCTGTTCTAGGARCCTTCAAAAAATAATTTTAGTTATATTAATAAATTTTAATCTTCCTTTTAATCTTGCTTATTTTCTTTGATAAAGATGTTTTGGATGAAGAAAAGAGGCCGTTTATTTCCCATCTACTCCTGCTTTGCCCATGAGAGAACAGCCTCATGCTGGAGTTCTGGCACAGGAACTCACGAGAGTATGAAACTCTTCCAAACTTTTCTGAAACAGGTTTTTCACTGCTAAACTTTTTGCAAAGAAAATAAGGGCCAATTTCTCTGCCAAGAAAAAAACAGACTTACTAAAAGCTGCCTGCAAGTGATAGCCAAGTTATTAATAGTTGAGCATTGGCAGCAGACAGAAACATTTAAAATATGTTTTTAATCTCAAGAATTATTTCATACAATAGATTTTATTTTATTAATCAGCCTCAGAAAATATTACTTTAAAGTTAAGAACAATCAGATATTCTGAGATCATTTATATGCATGCTAGCATTTTTATTATTTTAAGTGCACCTTAAGATGCACTTAGGAAAATGATTTTACCTCATTAATAACCATTGTACTCTTGTACTTTTCTGTATAAACTGTTGTCTGTATAGACTGCAGATATGTTTTAGCTTCATTTCCCATCCTTCAAAGATATTTAAATAGGTTTAATGTGCATTTCTTGTTGTGTTTTGGACATATGCAAATGGAAAAAGAAAAGAGCTGAATATGGAAAAGATAGATGGATGGCTATAAACTTATTTCAAAATAAGTTATAAATTGTGGATGGTCAGATGGGGTTGACAATGACAATATCACATTTCTGTAACACTGGGATGGATAAAAGTTGTAACAATAAGTAGACAAATAACACTGACCTCTAAAGAAAGTAGGACATTCATGGAAATATAATAGACTGCCTATTATCTTCTGTCTATAAGCAGAAAAAAATGCTGGTTTTGAGAATTGAAAATTATAATGTGCAAAACCCACATTGTCCTTCCTCTGTTGCCAATTATTTGGTTATAAAGTATTAAACTAAATATGCCAATAAAGTAATGTCTCAAATAYATTAATTTTTAGTAAAGCTCTTCCTGCTGCTCAGCATTTTTACTGCATTTTACATTCAATCATTGAACTTCTCAGCAGAAACAATTTCCACAGATTTYTAAATTGTATCTGTATTCAGGACCCACAGCTCTTTAGAGATGTGGGTGACTTGCACTAAAATCATGAGCAGTGCTTAGAATGTCCCCACAGGTTTAGAGAGAGCAAACTCTGCCTCTGGGCCAGTTGGYCCAGTCTGAGACCAGTCTCACCGTGTGTCAGCTGGTGCAAAACCAGCAGTCTGTTCTTTTTTATCTGTAGTTAACACTGAGCAAATTAATTCACCATCATGGAGCTCCTCTAAAGTTGGTCGTTTCACTTGGAACAGAATTTTTTTTTGAAATTTAAATTTTATGTGGTAGGCACCACTGGCTTAGATATTTGGAAAAAAAAAATCCTTACATAATAAATGAAAAGTAAATACTTAATTCTATATTAAAGTGAAGGAAAAACATCAACAGATCCCTGTTTCCCCAAACTGTATCTGTGAACAATACAGATTATAAAACTTAAAGAAAAAAGAAAAAGCTCACAGTGTGGACTTACTTACAGTGAGAGTATGGGAAACCCTTTATAGGTCTTATCCACTAATTTCTGTAGCTTTTCATTCAAGTAATTAACATGATTAAGTACAGTTTTCCCATCTGATTTAATTAGCTGTAATCATACCAAACTTTTGTAAGTTAGGCATTCAAGATATATGACACATCTCTTTAAATATGTGTACAAGGATTGTGAAAATGAGTGTAATAGTAGCATTCACTAGGCCAAGGCAACTACAATTACAAGAAGTGTTTGTTTGGTAAAAGGTCACAATCTGATGTCTTGCATTCACCTAAAACAGTCTTGTCACTCCATAAATTCTAACAGTGAAAGCATATTTTTACCAGCCATGATTTATTATTTTAACTTCAGAACTAATTCCATGTTCTTCTGAATATTTAAATAACGAAAATTTAAAATATATTATCTTGACAGAMATGATGGATTAAACCTTTAAACTGCTTTTTATTTTTTTATTCAAGCAGTTTATACATTTACCTATAGGCATACTGCTGAATAAATTATGCAAGTTTCATGAAACACCAACGCTCTGACCAYGATAATTCCTGAATGCTGTGTGAATCACTGAGAACTTTCTTAATGACCCTTTCCAAATTACATTAATCCTCAAGTTTCTTCCCACTGTCTCCTGATTAATTCACTTGCATTTTGCTGGAGGCAAATTGCATAAAGACTTTGCCTTCAGCGGGATGGCTGGGGAGGATGCTTTTGGTAAAGTTCAGATCACATCAATCAAGGACAAGTGCCCTTGCTCTGTCTGGCCACTCTGAGTTGGTGACCTGGCTTCTGAAGCCATGACTTTTCCAGAAACCCTTTTCCAGAAATCCTTCCTGTGCGGTCTCACCTGAACTGTAACACRCCAGAGCTGCAGAGAATGCAATGTAATTAATCACTTTAACTTTTGCTGCTAGCAACTTGTCTAGCAGTATTTGGGGAGGAGAAGGAGAAGAGTATAGAGATGAAGAGAAACCACAGACTAGTCTTTTAGGAAAATGAATACTTTTTGAACAGCCTGTGTCTCAAGAAGGAAATGGAATGACAACGAAGATTAAGCTGGCTCTTGTTTGAAAAGCATGTGGGAAATGAAAAYGGAAAACATTTTTGTTCACATAATGAATTAACCACAAAAACCTACCACATCTATTAAATATGCAAAATCTACTTGGGGGGAAAGAAGAAACTATTATGGAATTGATAATGYTATTATCAATTGATAATAGCATTATGATAATCTTGACAATCTCTACTAAATAATGGCTAGTTCTAATAGATTTTTCCAACTCTGTGTAAAAATCTAAGTTCTTAGGAGATRGTTACATTCCTTGTTTTTCTTTCCTTTTGATTTATTAATGAAGGTGAAATAATACACCTAATTTAATGGTGTAATTATAAGCTGCTAGCAAAAACATGATGTGATGTAGGTGTATATTGAAAAAGTATGGTTTCTCTCTTGTTGACTACATGTAGAGGTAAAATATAATAAAAAGTGCTGTCTTTAAACTCGGTATTCTGTAGCAAAGCACAGTATGGATATTCGGAATGACAAAGTATCCTAACAAATAAGCAGAAGATAAGAAAGAGAATTTACAAATCAAATTAGAAAATCCACAATTTACTGAATTACAATTCTCTTACCTTGAATAACCTGTCTCAGACAGTGACCTGTGCCATTGTTTCATGTTTCACCTCCTACTTCATCTTTCYTTTCAGACATCTAATGAATGTATTGAACACCACCTGCTGTCCTATGAAATCCTGTTCCTTTGTTTTTATGAAAACACACATGTTCCATTTCCCTTTGAAAAAACAATTAATACTATCTGAAACATCTCTCTAGCTTGAAACCTAAATGTATTTAGCATTTAATATGTAAAAATGTTTGTCTTGTGAACTAGACAAACAGCAAAATATATTAAATCCTATGCATTTTAAGGTTTCCCAGCTATTGACCATATATGTCCCSTAGGAATTTTCACACAAAGAAATAGGCTTTTTCAGCAGCAAAATTAAACTGCGGGTTTTGTTTACACTCATGTTTTCTGAAACAGGACCAAGTTGCCATTAAACTAATATGAGTTTTCWTTATGATTGAACTATTTATTCATTCACAGGAAGACACATTGCAACCAATATAGCCTTTTAACTCCCTCTATAGTTTCCTCTAAATAAAATTATTATCAGGAAAATTACTCAATCTTCTTATAAAAATTGGCAATGACATCTGAATGCATAATTACCTCCACAAAAAATAAAAAATCACCTTTTTCCATAACATACATTTTTCTGCATAARAATATATAATCTCTGTTTTATCTAAAAAAATATACTCAGTTCATGCATGACTTACAAAACCTTATTYGTATTTTGAAATTATTTATCTTGCTTAGACACCTGGGACAAAGAGTTATCGGTGTCAATGCACTTCGCATTCATAAATATGTGTAGCAAATATTATAGGGCTGTGTAAGCAAGAGCAGGTCCATGAGCAATACAGGAGCATCAGAATAAAACTATATCAAGTAAATTATWTATTCAAATTCTTCATGCGATATCCAAAGATCTAGTCTCATCTGGAATTGCTGCAAGAGGAACCAGTCAAAACTTTATTTATTTGAAATAAAACCAGTTGCAGTCTGTCTATATTTGCAACCTTTCCTTAGTCATGTATACTTTATCAATCTCAACATTCACAAGAATGTACCCGAAGCTTGCATGTTTGCTTACTATTTCAAGTTAAGCAGTAATTGAAGATGCGATTTCTCTAACTTCATGAGGCAATTAATCTAAGCACAAAGAAATCCTCTCCAAATGACTTTTTGGTACAACGAATAATATTAACCTCTCCTTCTAAGGAGACAGGTTACAATCTTGAGCATGAAGTTTCCTTTTCTCTGTTGCTCAGAGAAGAGAGACAAAACTGCCAGTTATGACTTTTGTCTTTTCTTCTTGGGGGAGGAAAAAAAAGCAAAACCTTCGTGTCTAATAATGTTGTCTCTTTCACTGCAATGCGAAAGCTTATCAGAGTGCTGCTTGTCGGTATTAAAACTCTGAACTTAATTTCATAGGTATTATGGATAGAAATGTCAAATGCAAATATAAAAGTAAGTCAGAGCAAGTAAAGAACAGAACAACAAACAAAGGMGATCAAAATCCTAATGCGCTTCCTGTTCCACATAATACCCAATCCCACATTAAYGTTGATACTCATAGCAATGGCAGTGATGGAAAATGTCATCAACAAATCCACAAATAATTCTTGGGGCACACAGCCATAGACACTTTCATCTGCTTAGGAATTAATAACCAAGTGTTTATATAAGGGAAAGGACTTGGGAATCATTAACGTCAGCAACTATCCCTACCTGGTGTGCAGCGAGTGTTTTGGGAACAGGTGTTTTTGGTGGGTTTTTTTTTAATGTTATAGATAATTAAAAAAAGATAAAAATATATTTTCAAACTAAAATATTTTAGGTAGACTTCAGGAGATCTGTTGCTTGAATATAAGCCTTGTTTTTCTTTAGAGAGACCCTAACTGAGGTTACAGCATGAATGACACTTCAGAACAAATCAAACCAGCACTTTTAATACCCATTCTGGTAGAACACTCTCCCTGGAGTGGTGGGGAAGCACAGACCAGAAATCAGAGTGGAGAGATGTGTAGGCACACACACAACAGCTTTTTAATTGGACAGTTTAAGGAAGGGTTATCACAAATAGGTCACTGGTTGTTTCTGAAAGATGGTAAAATACAAATTCTAATACTTACATGGTTTTCTACCATAAGCCACAGATATCGAAATGCAGTCACTACAGACAGTAACTCTCTGGCAGAAGGCTTAGCAGGAATCCATAAAGATTTTTCCACTTCACAGTATATATGACCATGCATATATGTAGCAATATGTGCATGTATGTATGTTCAAAAACACATTTGCAAAGGTAGTTTGCTGCAACTCAACTAACCCATTTTCTGAAGAACTGAGGACCAGAAAGATTTTGTAGCACTGCAACCATTCTGGATTAAGTCCCAAACAAGGGCTATGCTAACCTCCTGACCTTGTGAAAGACACAAAGCAGATTTTTAAAATGTAATTTTTCTTTCCAAAGAAGATTACAAAATTAAGGTTGGGATACAAGGCTGTTTCAACGTGTTTCTTTACAAACTTTCCTCTGTGAGTCATCAGCCCATGAAATAAATATGCTCCTAAAGAGTAAGAGTTCTTTTAGAGGAAAAGACAGAACTTTGTCTCTCTTGTAATTCTGAAATAATATATTAAATGAATCAGAAGTAAACAGAGCAACAAATGGAGTCACGCCTCTACCAGCCTGAAATCATAAATGCCAAAAGTATTATGTGTTCTGATTCATCACAATGAACTTCCCCAGGAATCTGAAAAAGGTCATTCAAATATTAAACAACCCACTATTTCACAGAGCTAAAAGCACACTGTAGCTCTATGCTATCATCCTAAAATGGCATCTCAGTTGCCAAGTGCCCCTGATATGTCCAGTTGCAGCTTAACTAATGGTAAGCTGATGACACAATTTTCTTCTCTACTGCCTGAACTACAGCTAACTATTATGGGAATGTCAGTGGTTAAAAAACCTGACAGGAATACTGTCGGCCTGATCTTTTCCAGCCTTCTGATGTTCTCATTTTTGTAGTGGAGTTTCTCACAGACTTTCATGTAAGCAAAGTGATGTTATTGTAAATTGTCCCTCCTGTTGAGGAGGGACAATTGATGGACTTCTAGTTTGACCAGCGTGATGGGAGAGGTGTTAACCTTGTCCTCCAATCCATGGTCATTGTCCAAAATCCATATAAATCAAAGTAGAAAAATAAACTGCCCTCTTTTTGCCCTGACAACCTGACGGTGTGCGTGTCRTTCATTTCGTGTCCTATAGCAACAAATACCTCAGACATTTAAATGTGGGGAGTTATTTGCAATTGAGAACTAGTAACTCTCAGACTGAGGTGCACCTTGCTCCCCTCAAGGCCAGGAGAGTAAAGCTTCTAAAGCAGCAATCTCTTAGAGGGTTTAGTCCCCACAGACTGACCCCAGTCACCCTGTATAAACAGGAATTAAACATGATCTGGGCTAAGAAAGCTTGTTCCAAGATTTTTAGGATTACCATTTTCATAACTGTGCATGATGTCTGGGGGCAGGAGCTGCACCCTGGTGTTCAGCCTGAGTCCCACTGTCCTTTCTGGCCAGGAGCTGCACATGGGTGTGTGAAAGCACCAGCCACTACTACACTAAATCTGGCAGACAGACWGGCAAATGTGAAACCATTACAGTCACCTTTCCAGCTTTCAGCAGGTCTGCCTGAAGGTGCTGGCCAGACATCCTGGAGTGTCCTGTTGACCAGGCTGAATTGYCAGTTCCTGTCTTAGATAGAAGATGAGTTTCTTATCATATTCACTCCATATCAAACTTTTAGAAGGTTACACAGATGAGATTGATTATTTTTAACTTGATGAGATGTTCTTCAGATCACTATGTCTTCATCAAAAAGCCAGGAAAAATTACGCTGTCATTCACTCATTAACAGGTTGGGATAAAAACAATAGCAAATAGTTTGATATTAATTTCTTTGCTGCTTCGAAATTTGCTGCYATATACTACATGGAGATCACATTCATTTAATCGGCTAATTAGTTGCAAGCAACCTCTGATCTTTGCTAAAGATTAAAAATACATTTGTTAATGAAATCTGYCTTGAATACAGTTTTTTGAAATGATTCAGAGTATCCAAAAGAAGAGCATTATGTTTTTATTAAGTTTACCGTGGAGACTGAATTTACGTACTTGTATCACTACTATGACCTATATTAAAGACAAACTGATAACTATTGCCATGGTAACCAAAAAGCTTCAGCGATCTTATAAGAGGTTTCATGTGAGAATTTAAAAATAACAGCTCTATATTTCCCTTTTCATTTCAAACAGTCAGCTCTAGGGGAACAATTATTTTATATATGCATATATATTTACACATATAGAAAAAACATGAAATTGTCTTGCAAAATTATTTATATCCATATATTTAACACTAAAAAGTAGGTAGCTAGGTAAATTCTTCTTTTTAAGAAATCTATATTTTGCAATAAAATTAGCAAATTTTTTCTTTCAGTCCAATAGGAAGATATTTATAATTAACTCCAAGCCATCTCTCACCACTGGTCTCAAGTAGTTAATACCACACACATTATACACGACTTAAACTGTTGTACTGTTTGTCAGCAATTATATCAGCAGGTTGTTGTTTTCTTTGTTTTTTTAATCACAAATCATTTAGGCATTCAGTACCAAAACAAATAGGATGAAGATGTATGTCTTCGCTGCAAACGCTTGGATTCCCAACACTGCTGCTTAATGKGACACTAGTTGCAAAGAAGAAAATTTCAATAATTTGATGTAAAAGTTGATTAGCTCTATAAATCGTGAAATTCCATTATTTAACATTTCCTCTTGAAGCAATTTCAGACTCTCAGCTATGATAAATAAAGGAATAGACTGTTTCCAGCCTCTATTTAACTTCAGACAATGTGTAAGGCATAAATATATTTTCAAAACTTCTTTTCTTCTCCATATGCTGTTCTAATACATATTCTGGAATCCATAAAGGTGATCTTTTTGTAAAATCAGAAAAGGAACATATGTTATTTATAAACCTGAGTATTTTTGCTAAAACCAACCTTACATTTGTTATCTATCATACTTGCAGCTGTAATAATAAACATTCTGTAAAGTATCTGGAATGTAATGTATTCATTATATTTATATCCCATATAACATTATCTATACTTACAAGTACATATTCTTAAATGTGATGTATTCAGTTTCAATATTGTAAGCATCAAAGCATAAAAACTTATGTTAAAGCCAAAATGAACACATTCAATAAAAATTTCAGTGTTATGCAGTGGTTATAGAATATCTTGTCAAATACCCATTAAATGCCTT
Organism: Mixornis gularis; assembly: GCA_003546035.1. Classification (NCBI taxonomy): domain Eukaryota; kingdom Metazoa; phylum Chordata; class Aves; order Passeriformes; family Timaliidae; genus Mixornis; species Mixornis gularis. The sequence goes on from QVAJ01000008.1 coordinate 2,679,473, forward strand.
GTTATTATGCTTAGGTAAAAAAGCGGAACTGAAAAACTTGTGGAAGTTCCCTTGAATGACCACCCAATGTTCCAAATACTTGAATAGAATGAAAAAATAATTCTTCATTTTTTCAGTTTCTCTCCGTTGCACTTCTTGTTCCAGTACAGTGAAAAGGTAGGGGAAAATCATTCTTCAAGTATTTCCGCAGTCATGATGCAAAAGTGTTGGTTTAGAATAACATCCAATAAACGTTCAACATCCAATAGTTTAGATTTCTACTGAATCAGAATGATGTCTGAACTCTGTGAAAAGCACCATAGTGGTGGCTTCTATACACATGACTTATAGAATGCAGATGAGTACAGWCACTTTACTTTATTTTTTTTTCCAAAGTCAACAGTGTTAAAAGTGTTGATAAAAGGAAAAAGCATTAAACAGCTCAGTTCCTGTACTTCAAATTCTTCATACAGGTTAAAAATAAGAGCTGTTTCATTGATGTGGGATTGATGACTTTTTAGATGAGCAGTTGAACACTCATGCTCTAGAATGATATGGTAAAAAGAGCAATGAAATGCTGAAGTATTAAGAAATTATGAGTCATTTAAAGAGTAATAGGCTTGAAGTCACAATATCACATGTGGCAATTATATAGAGAGATTTCCTGCATTTTGCTTATAAAAAACTATTGCTGCATAACATCAGGAGCCTAATATAAATAGGCTCCCGGTGTATTCATTAACTATCATATATGGAAGTAGAAATGAGAAGCTTTTAAAAACATGACCATCTATCATTTTCTGTTAGAAACCCACAGAGATTTCTCTCCATAGTAGTCATTGAGGATTAACCAGTTCGTGGCCTCATGGTCCCCCAGTAAAAGTCTCCCAGCTACCAAATAMTGATTGCCAAAAAAACCTTGGTCCACCCCAGAACACATTTTTCAAGAAGCTGTTTTCACTTTGGAGAAGACATATAGAACTTATTTTTTTCTTCTAAGCTTGCCCCATCCATTTGTCTTGCATGCATCYAACTGTGCAAGAAGGGTCAGTGCTTAGCATGGACACTCAATCATGTGTCAGTGCCTATTTTTAGGTGTAGGAGCACCTGAACCAGCTGCTCAAACCAGCTATAGCCTGGACAGAACTGTCAGTGCAAAGCCCAAAGTCAGTAAGGTGCTTTCTTCTCAACACCTCTGCTAACAGAAATGAAACCTGGCCCCTAAGAGTCCTCCTTTCTCAGGTCATTCTAATTATGGGTCCAAATCCATACAGGCTGACTCAGAAAGACATGCAGGAAAGAGGAAGATTAACAAAATCAAAGAACTTTCTTTAATTTGGGGAGATGTTATAAATACACAAACAAAAGATAACTTATTTTCAGAAAGAGCTGTACCCCAATAAAGTACTAAACACTTCATTTTAAGAATGGGCACATTTATAGGAGTATACGTTCTGAAGTAAATATATACTTGTGCTGAAAAGCAAAATATCCCTGAGTGGCTCAACACACTCTCAGTGTGCTCACGTACTATTGCTCTTTGTAAGTACTCCACTAATTACCTAATGATTCTGAAGTATTTTAAGTGCTATAAAAGAATCAWTTACCAGCATAGTTGTATTATTATGTTATGGGACACTTAAAATACACATGTATACATGTTTTCCTTTGTTTGAAATTACTTAGTGGGTTTATTTTTTGATTTGCAGTAGAAGAATGACAGAAAGTTGACATCCCTCTGAAAACCAGTGAACCCAGTTCTGTTCACAAACCTAATGATGCTCTTCACAGGATGTTTAATCAGTTTAYTGTAACAGACATATTTGAAGGGGAGTGATATCCTTCTCTACTGTGTCCTCTATAAGGCTGAAATTACTACTACATTTGAAATTTTATTTGATGATAATGCTTATAATGAGAGCAAAGATACGTAGTTAGACCTATTTGCAGAGTAATACATTCAGTAAGTCATATCATGTCTAACAAATGGTTATAGACAAGAGATAAAAGAGGGCATCCTGGTTCTAAATTCAGCCCTGCTAGAAGTAGATTTCACACATACTCCAGTCATCATGAAAATGTGTTATTAACTATTTTTTGCTATAATTCTCAATGCAATCAATATCAATTCACTGGCATCTTATCTCTTAGCAAAATATCACTGCTGTTACACTCCTGAAAGCGTGAAACTGTCTTTGACCACATGATTTGTGGTGTCTGAACTGAGGAAATACTGAAGTATTTGTAAAATCAGATGTTTTGTACTTATTCGAATGTTACTGTCTATCCCAGGTGAAGGCACAGGACTGTGTGTGACTAGGCAGAGTGCACAAAGATGTGTCAGTATGCAAACTTTTGTCCCACCCAAACCAAACAGGATATTTTTTGACTGCCATCACATGCACCAAACAGTTGTAGTCAATGAAGTTCCTGTCACTGTGGGACTTTCTGTGTAGAGCTCAAGCTACATAAATCCCCCAAATTCCACCACCAAACCCAAACTTACTTTTACTATATTGTTTTTGAATTTTACCCCTATTTTGAAACTAGTTCTACTCCTGAGTATTGTCCTCAGAGCTTGACTGAACAATACTAGTATTAGAAACATCAATCCTACTTTTAGATTTTCAAAAAGGTTCTAAATCCACATTTACTGCTATGACAAATTAATATTCTGTTTCTTCCTGCTTACAGTGACAGGAGCTTCTGTCATGGACTATTGTAAAAAGCCTATATAAATTGTCAGTTTATGTTTCATAGAGGCAATTGCCTTCCATACCAAATTCTCAATAAATCAGATGAAGTATTTTTAAATTGCAGTATTCGTCTAGTGGAAATTTTGAAAAAAACCCCCAAACAAACAAACAGTAATTTCTAAATTGTATTTCCAGCTCTCTGGTGCTTTTGCTGCTCCACTTGGATTGGAGCTATGGATTTGAAATGTGAAATTATAGAGTCTGGAGGCACAGGACAGCTACTTGTGTCGATCATCACAAGGCAGGTGTTTCAGCAGTACCAGTGTCCCGTTGGCTCGTTGGTGACAGCTGTTCTTGTGGAACTCTGCAAGGTCATTAGAAAAGTAACTGAAGAAATTCTATGCARCAGTTTTGTTGATAGAGGGAATGATGTCTGCCTGTGAGACAGATATAATGGCAATATCACTTTTATCTGTCATTTGTGTCTGATATAATATTTTGGTTTTAATTCACTTGTTGAATGCTGCTTTTTGTTTGGCTTACACCCCTTAAGCAAATATAGTTCATTCCAATCTTTGAGTAATTGAAAACAAATGCTTAAAAAAAATTACAGTGACTTTACAGTGGGCAAATTTATTAATAAAAGTCTCACTAATATTGTTCTGGACGAGATTATGTTGCTAATTTTACCATTTTAATCACCACAAATCAATGAGGAGAAGGGACAATGGTTAGTCAGAAAYGTAAGAGACTTTCCCTGTCACCCCGAAACCTAAGACTGAATAAGCTGCATGGCTCTAAAGTGAATGGTGGAAAGATTAAAGATGAACAATAAGCAAGAAGAAAACATGACGAGATGGCAGAAAATGTCTTTGTTTTTGAAGGACTCCTACAACTGAATGCGCTCTCTGAGACTCATGKAAAGGATATTCATTCATGCTGAAATTTAAAAAATTCAAATAAACCTTGCAAAGGTGGGCTGAGTYTAGGCATCCAGTTTTACTTGTATGTGTGACCCTTTCATACTCAGACTTTGTTAAAATCTGTATGCAGACCCACAGCATATCTGCAGCACAGGAAAGGAACCAGGGAAGGTGCAASTCATGACTTTATTCAGCTACTATGACACATTTTTTAGAATTTTACCCATGATGATCCCACAGAATTTTGTACCATSTTACTTTTTTCTTTAATTCCCCTCRACTCTATGCCAATGAGAAAAAGAATGAGCCTGCCTAGAACAATTGTTATGATAGCAACAGAAAAATCTCTCAAGTATGATGGTACATTGGAAATTCAGCAAGAAGTAATTACTATGTGTGCATGTCTATATATTTATGCATGTTAGTTTGCCCCATGGACTTATATTTCATTTTGCAAACCGAAAAATAACTCTAATTTTAATTTCTGAATTCACTGCAGTATAACAAATTATTACAGAAACTATGTAATAGAATTTTATAAATGCCATTAGTTCTCTCCAGCTTTTTTTGCATCTGTAGCTTGTTCCTACAATCCTCTCCTACTGAAGTCTTGCTGAGGAATTCAGGGGAAAAGAATGACTAATTCCAAAAGTAGAAGTGATAAACTAAGGACATCAAGCTCATACAGCTCTCTTCTCTTGCTGCAGCTAAACAATAAAATTTTATGCTAGTAATTGATGGTGGTAGTATGGCAAAAGTTTACCACATAATGAGCTATTTTCATAGTAAATTTTTAAATTGTAGTTTATCTATATTAAAACTATGTTATAAAGCTCCCCAGCTCATCTACCATAAAACAACCTTCAGCAAGTGTTGCAGGATATAATCTCTGGATAATCTTTSCTGAAGAATGCATAAAGACCCCCATCCATTTCAAGTTGTATCACTACTTCATTTATAAAATCCCACAGCCACGTTGAACTGTAATCAACTTTACTGTGATGTGCTGCTATTAAACAAAGCCAGAACTGCCTGATTTCTCTGCTTCATCCCTGACATCAACTACACCATCAGGATACCCAAGTGCAGCTCACAGTTCATCACAGCTTCCMATTCAGGTGAAAGGAGCTGCAAGACCTGAGTGTGATCACAATGGAAATACGTGGGAAAAAACCCCCATAGTTAATTAGTGTTTCTCTGCTACAGCTAACGAAGTTGAWACCAAGAAGTGTCATAGTGCACACACAACAGGTATGTTTTGGTGAGTATCATTTTCTGGGGTGTTTCAAAATAACTTTATTTAAAATTTAAAGAACCTACTGCAGTACAGAGAGGAGCATTAGAGGCTGAAAAGAACTGTGGAGAGAGAAAATCAAAGACTGAGAGTTCTTCCCCTCAGTCAGTAGAACCTGTTAAACCCTACTGGAGTACAACTGAGGACATAAAAGGAAAAAAGTCAGGTGGAGAGAGACAGAGAGGATCTCCTACACAGTAAAGAACCTGTACTTAAGTTCTAATCAGTATAATGTTTATTTAGCCAGTGTTAACTCTTTTGGAGAAATAATGTTTGCTAAATCCTGGGAACACAGGGAGAATATTAAAATGCAAAAGAAAGGTTTGTTYTCAAACAAAATTATTTCTCAGTGTAAAATTCACCTGCTGGTGACAGATTATGGCACTCATCTGGTAGATCTGCACCTCAGCACAGTTTGTTAAACTGTGGAAAAAGAAAATATAGTGGGAACTTTCCATTCCAATGGGCAGACTGAAATCACAAGAACTCATGTTTTCTGTTTCTGCCGATGCTGGAAGTTCAAGGAAATACCCATCTGTATATTTCTAAAAGAATCCAGCTTAAACTAGTTTTATTTTCAGAATGTAGGTGTACACTATGGGACTGACAGCACCAGATGGGTGGTTCTCCACTATTTATCAGCTCCTAAAAGCAGGCAAAATGTAAAGGTATGTTAACCCGTATTATCCCCTGGTACCTAGAGATGAAGCGGCACTTTACTTACATTCTGTGTTGCAGTTTGAAACTAGAAAAATCAGAGAGTGTGTGCCAAAAGCAGCAGTGTGGTGTGTCCTGCAGGGTTCTTCATTACCGTATTGATAGAAATATGTTGAGATAATGAGTATGCAACCCCCACAGCAATATCAATGACTACCCACATTCTAGCTTCTGTGTTAATCATCAGTGAAGAAAAATTAATCCAAACACAGTGCTGCACCTTCTCTTAGTAATGACAATAAGCTATTAATTAATTTTAGATGAGAAATACATTCTASTGGTACAAACTATCGGGTAAAATCAAAATAATCAAGCACAGTATCAAGATTTATATCAACTGAAATGCTGATAGTGAAATGAAAAAAGCAAAAAAAACCAGTATTCTTTTCCTCTCAGGAATCAAAGAGCACAAAATATATATTTTTAGATGATTTGTCAGTGTATATATATACACACATATGTTAAAGACATATATATTATATATGTTATATATAATATATATAACATATATTTATAATATACATATATACATATATATACATATACATACATATATATATATATATATATATGTGTGTGTTAAGGAACTTGAGATGCCCTGAATTCTGCATTTTGCAAGTACTTCAGTTAAAAAAAAAACAGCAAAACATTTCTGCCCTCAACAAAAATTAGTTTTTGTAATTTGAAAAGTATCTTTGCATAGGCCATGACGTTATGGACAGCAGGAGTGACTCTCTATTTCCACTTAGATAACAATTCATTCTATGTGTGTTTGAAGCTCTGATATCATAAATAAACAAACATGTAATACAATCACACAGTGTAAGATACAACATATGAGCTTGACAGCTGCATCACCTCCTCTTTCTAATGGCAACATGGACTAAATGCACAATTATGATGAGTGCCTAAACAAATGTCCCAGAATCACTGAATTTATTTTTATCAGAGAATTTCCTAATTTTCCTTGCGGATGGTATCACTGCAGAGCAGAATTTAAATATGTCTCCATTCCTTCACATACATTAGATCTTTTCCCCACTTAATCTAAGTCATGTCTTTTCTCAATTTTCAAGTAGAATTCTATTAAGAACTGCTTTATGGCTTTCTCTTTTAGTTCTTGACCAATTCCATCCATGAAATGAAGGAGATGGGGATGCTGTGCAGCCCAATATTCATATTAGTCATGAAGAAAGTGGGAGTATGAGAAGGATTCCAGGCACTGTGACTGGAACACGTGATGTGGGCTGGAGCATAACAGGATCCCAAACCCTCTCATGTTCAAAAACTGGACATCAGCTGTAGCAGCAACTCTAAAGCTGAGAGACACTGGGACTAATTTTAGTTTAAACTGAAGGAAGTTTTGTTCCTCCATCCTGAGGAAATTGTTATTGACAAATTGTTTAATTTGTATTGTAGCTGTTGTTTGATAACTATAAAATATAATATTTTAGGAACACCTAAACGACGTTTAACTCAAAAGCAATTGGAAGGCCATTGGTCTTTGTTATTTTTGCTATTTTATTGATTTTTTCTTTCAACAATAAATACATGAATAAGGAGCTAAGCAAAGAGAATTTGAGCTAAGCAAAGAGACCAGGCAGAATTTTTCTTACAGAGATTTCTTTTAAATGCTTTGTTTAAGTAGGACTGAAACTACTGATATGATTTTAAAAGAAATTCTGTCATAATATATTTGTTTTTCTTTAAATATAATGTAAAACTACTGAGTATATTGGCAATCCATATTAAGTGGAAACAAATGTAATCTCTTCCCTCAGAAGTCATCATGCATTGAATGGGTTTTTATGAACCATATGGACATTAGTCAATTATTTTAAAATTACTCAAATGTATGTTCAAAATKTCCTAATTTCTTTATTTTAAAGACCTATTTCTAGCTGTCAGAAATGATGTATTTATATCTTCTGTCTAAAAGTAGAGTTATACTTTATTATCCAGTAACCATGAGTTTTCTGCTGAATGTGAAGAAAATTGCCATGTGGAAGAATACTGTTCTTCTGTAGTTATGCAATATGAAAGTGATGAGAAACATCAGTTGTTTTATCTGTTTATAATCAGTTTCCATTGTGGTACTTGACCATTTTCACCTATTTCCTACGTAAAATATTCATTGAAACAGACACATCAGGACATGCATCTCAGGGTGAACAGAAGAGTGAAAATTGAAACAAAAGCTTCATGTTGATGCTTTAGAAAAGAGAAAATCCTTCTAAGAGATTTAATCAATATTAATCATGATATGGAAATYATAACAGATGAGAGCAATAGATTGAAGGACACAGCAGGATAAAAAGAATATTTCTCTTTCAGTATGAGCTTCAAGTATGGAATACACTCAGGTGCAGCAAATAATAACATTGATTTACATTTGTTTGGATGAACTAATGGAAATTCCAATCAAGGCACTGACATTGYCATCTTCTCTTTGACAATACAGCTTTATGTGTTTTGAGAAGGCCTGGAAAAAGGCCAATAAAAATGATTGCACATTCAGAGCCAGAGATAAACYGTAAAATCTTTGTATTTATATAATTAAATTGGAAAAATTCCTTTTGTTAGACTGATTGATGAAAAACTCATCATGTGTGTCTTAATCTCTAAATTTTAACAAATGAAACTGACAAACTCCTCTTTTCCTTCAGTATTCATGGCAAATCAATCCCTATAGGAATTGGGAAAAACCCTTGTCAGTCAGATTTTCTGAAACAAGGAAATAAAATATCAAATAAAAGATTAAGTCAGGGGAAAAAGAAAAAAAAAGTGGGGGG
>QVAJ01000008.1:2692652-2707625 GCA_003546035.1 Mixornis gularis
AAAGAAAGAAAGAAAGAAAGAAAGAAAGAAAGAAAGAAAGAAAGAAAGAAAGAAAGAAAGAAAGAAAGAAAGAAAGAAAGAAAGAAAGAAAGAAAAAGAAAGAAAAGAAAGAAAGAAAAAGAAAGAAAAGAAAGAAAGAAACTCCCACAAAACAAAACAACAAAACACAAAGGTCCTTTTTTTTTTTTTGTGATTTTTAAGAATATTTCCATTTTCAGCAGGTTCATAACCAGGAGATTAATCCTACTCAGAGGGATATACTGAGTCCTGTTCACATTATTTTCCCTGTAGTTAAAAGCAACTACCAAACAACACAGAATTATTCCATGAAAAGAAGGGTCTACAAAGGGACCAATCCTCTCCTAAGTATAAAAATTCTACAAACCTAATTGAAAAAATAAAACTCAAAATGACGTGTACATTCACACACTTAAAGTCGACTGAAAAAATTCAGACCTTGTCGAACCATCTAAAGACCCGTGAAGTTTCCCTTTGTTTAGCAGAGATTTGTATAGTTAGATTAAAATTAATGGAATAATCTTTCCTAGATAATTGACAATGTTAGAATAACAAGAGGTAAACTGAGAGGAAAACAAAATTTCCTATCAGCCCCAAGTGATAAAAAGCAAAAGCAGCTCTTTACGGTGCTGCCTGCACAGGAAAGGCTCCCAGGGTCCACTCTCCAAGCACAGAGCAGCTCGAAGGCTACATTTATTTATGTTCCCTGACATTAAAAAGGACCAAAAGAAGGGCACGAGGCATCTGTGAAAGCACARGGAGTTGGCAGGAGGGCAGCAGCACACCAAGATGTATGTCTGCAAGGCTGGAAGGCAGGAGACAAAGCACCATTTGTGGGGCATTATTGAGAGATGGGGGCAGTGGGACTGGGAAGGCAGAGGTGGAGCGTGGGGTATCCACAGGGGGCCAAAACCAAAACCACTTTGAGATGCTGTGAAAGACATTCAGGGATGTAGGGATGAAAGCAGACAACAGGCAACCTAGAAAACAGAAAAGGAGGAGGCAGAGATAAGTTTTAAAATGACAGTTCTGGTCCGTAGATAGGTTTAGTGTTGCTTGTTTGCACAACCCCCAGCTACAGATGATTAAACAGTGTGACAGCACTGGGTAGTCACCAGAATTTTCTCCATGTTGGATCTCAGTGCTGAGCTATCACTACAACACTCTGAGCCCACCAGAATCAGAAAAGGGATTTAATAGCTCATATTTATAACAGAATCAGATATTKGTACCCTATGACCAGGGAGCTTCAGAAATCAATATTCCCTTATCTCACACATGAGATACGAAATTCTCGCTTTGCAGGTAAAGACTAAGGGGCAGAAACTTTAATTCMTGTACCCAAGGTGATACAGGATGCCTTTGGTAATACTGGAAGGCAAGTTGTGTCACAGGCCTAGGCTAGTGTCCTAACAAACCTTCAGAACTAATGCAGCACAAATTCAGTTAAGTGCTCACTTATTTATTTGAGGTTTTCCCTCCATGATGTAGAGATATACACTGTACTTTACTTAAGTCATAATGCCATGTAAAKTATGCATAAATGCAAATCTTAAATGGAAATTTGTCAAGAAAATTTTGAGGTATGGAAAAGAAAAAGAGAAAAGATGCACTCTTATGCTTGCACTTCTGCTGACCTTAYTGTTTTTATGCCAGAAAAAAAATTAGTAACTAGGAATTTTCTGACAACATATTTTATAATCAAGCCCTTGTTGGAAAACACTTCTCCTATCAAATRTCTGGTACTGAGCTCTGCAGCCAGAAACAAGCACGGATTTGGCACCWACCAAAGATAACAGACATGCTATTTAGATGCCCAGTAGATTTTGTCAGCAGATGATTTGAAAAAAAATAACAAAAAAAMCCCAAAAAAGCCAGAACAAAAAATCAAAAAAGACAGCATTACAAACTGACTGAAAAATTCTGATGATCTCTGGAATTGATTACCATGTCCTTCTGTCACAGGCATGGGCAGAAAAGGCTGTACCTTCCTCCAGCTGCAGGGCTGGATGCAAGCACTGCTGTGTGCCCACACAGCTCACGGAGCTGCTGGGAAGGAAAGSGGGGCTGGGGACACCAAGTGTCATCAGCAGGCAGAGTAAGGTGACAGAAGGAAGAGGATCTTGCTGTCACATYGAATCAGGATTAAACTGTGGCACATGGTAACTGCACAAGAGATGTTATACCCTTTTGGCATGGACCCTGGATAYAGAAGTGGAAAGGGAGAGTCTGTGTTTAGTCATTAGTCCCTGCTCTGTATCAGGGTTAGAGAACTGGGTTGGAAAATAATAACTAGCAGAAGTACTAATATTGGAATATACTTTTTAATCATTTTTAAGAAAAACCTAAAGAACTCTTTCAAAAAAAAGGTGTCTATTTCTTTTTTGTTTCAACTCAAAAAAAATTTACTATTACATTCTCCCAGATATCCCACCTCCTCCGAGCTTGTAAAGGGGCAGGAAAAAAGACATCTCTTSCTCTGTTTTCCCCAGGGGAGTGTCCATACCAACACAGCTTTTGCAGGCAGAGCATCACTGCACCTGAGGCTGTTCAAATGAGGCACAGCTGGGTGGCTGAACGCAGCTTTCCAGGAGTGGCTGGCAGAGTGGATCTCAGGCCAAGGCAGGAAAGAGCAAGTGACATGAGAAGTGAACTAAGCCAAAATGTCACTGGAAAGCCTGGTTCCTCCATCTGTCTTCTGCCTTAACTGCAGCTTAACTTTCACGTTCACTTCAGCAGTTGTGGACATTCCTTTATGAGTAACTCCAGTCATTTTTGTGGCACAGCTTTCTAGCAAGCTTATCTTATTTCCTATGGCCTGTCTGCTGCTTTGTTTCAGCAAGTTTAATATAGCATAGACAAGATTCACATTCACAAAGTCACTTATTAAAAAAAAAAAGAGAGAAAAAACATCTTAGTCATGTAAAATTTYTGAAGATAAAAGAAATAAAGAAATGTAGACAATAGGAAAATAATTAGTACTRTGTGACATGTGGTGAGATTTCTGCCTTTGATCATTAGCATTCTTACAGCTTTGTCTGCCCAGGAATAATGAGGATAATGGGGTGCTTTTCTCTAACTGCAGTCATAAGGTATGGAAATTAAAGAAATCTCTACAGAGTCAGAAATCTGAAACTATAAATAATAATGAAGGTTCTCAGGTACCCTGGAATTAACTAATGACGCATTTTGTGAGAGGAAGAAAAAGCAGTTCCCAGCACCATGTCAAGTGTCTCACTGACGGTGTGTAACACTCTCCAGCTCCTGCTCTTATTCTGATCACGGAACCGGCAAAAGCACTTTGATGCACAAGGGCCTAAGTTTTTATATAGCAGTTCTATTCAGTTCATATCTTCTGCCCCTCAATTATTTTTTTTTCCCATGTAGATTTTGAGCAGGTCGTTAGCACTAAGCTTCACAGGAAGACAGACACGAAAGCACGGACCCTCAAGGTAGTACTGAGCACACCATAAATGAGAGAAGAGTGTTCCACTGAGCCCTCTCCTTTATTCCCTGAGCTGGGATGGCTCAAGAAATCATTTCAAGATTAGAGTGAATTCAGTGTAGCAACACCTGTGGCTCAGTGGCAGGGAAAGGAGGGATTCCAATAGGACCTTGGGTTGGAGACTTTGAAAAGAAAAATCTTTCTGATGTACAATGTAATTTTTTTATTTCTTTATTTTAAAAGAATTTTTCATTCCTGAAGTGAATTATTTGCTATAGAAGACTTTGTAATGGCCTTTTTGGTTCACTCTGTAAGAAATAAGGCAAATGTATTATGGTATTCAAGATATATTAAATTTAATTCTCTCTGGACATGCAGAGTGACTCCATCTGTGTATTAATAAAATTTTCCTATAAGCAGCAGCAGAAATGGTAACATTTTCTCACCAAGATTCTTATGCAACCCATTTTTAAAAGTTCTATCTTAGCAAATAAACTGGAGGTTAAAAACGTGTTTTGAAAGACAAATACAAGAAAAAGAAACTTTAAAGCACATGTAGGTGAAAACASTAATAAAGGCCTCTTTTTAGACAACAATAAAAGAAAATAAGTGGATTCTAAAGCAGTGGCATAAATAGATTTTCTATTTTTTACTTAACTAAGAGGAAGAATAAAAATATTCCCTTAATTCATCACTAAAACYCAAAAGGTGTGTTTTTTTAAATGATTTTGCTTTGGGAAAAGTCATAGTTGGATGGAGAAAGTATAAGGATGGAAAGCAGGTATATTACTGAATATAATTTTTACTTTTTTACTTTCTATCTAGAAAATGCTTTTAAGCATTTTAAAGTCAAATGAACATCCTGCTTGGTCATCTAACTTTAYTTTTAAATCTCAATTTTGAATACTGCCTCAATTCAGATTTCACAAGACCCACCTCACTTTTACCACAGTAAGCCATCATATGAAAACCTTATAAASCAGCAATTGGGAGCAACTTTCCAAAGAGTAAAATTCGCTAAAATAGRTAACTCCTGAAGATTATTTAAGGAAACAACCCCTTGTGCTCATACCTTTTGCACAGCTTTGAGTTTGGGCAGTGGCAGAAGGGATTCCCACATTACCCTCAGGGGTCCCAGACCTTTTATTGAAGGATCATCTCTAAGCATAAGAATATGAATGTGCTTAGAAAAAATCTCCASTGCAACAGAACAGAATATGAGGTAAAATCCAGAAACAGCAGCAGTGACCCATGTGCTCACCGGGAACCCTGGGGAAACCACTTTCCTCATTACCTGTGTTGCTAATTCATCTCTGCAAAGGCTCCTCAAACAAATTGGTGTGTGGGCATTTTGATTGCAAATATACYTGTCAGCAACCTGGATTTTACCAGTTTCTGTTTAAATAGCTTTCAAAATAGAGCACGTAATTTGTCCATTTTTAATAACCTTCCTTGAAAAAGATCATATCAACAGTGAAGAGAGTGAAAAGAGAGAGTGAAATAACAAGGTAATCCAGGAAAACCTTGTAAGGATTACAAGAMAAAAACCCTCTAAAATAGCTCTAATGAATTACTACGTCCTTAAATGATGAGTTATGTTTTAGAGCAATGCGTGATTTCAATTGATAGYTGCAATGTAAAACACAAAATAGGAGCAAATATTTATGTATATATTTAAGTGTAATTGATACATAACTATATCTGTACATAATTAAATAGATAACTATGAGCTCAATTCTGACACGCAGAGTAACCCTGATGTTTTATTTTTCTGATTTTACTCTCATCTCAAATCAACCTATATTATTGGAATCTGACATATTAAGCATGTACCTCAAATAAATGAATCAAAGGCATTCCATTTGAKATGTCAGTGCTTTAGTTGATGCTTCTATGCTTGCATCCTTAAAAGAGCTAAACAGGTGTCAATATTAAGATTTTTGAAAAGTGCAAGAAATAATGGGATTTGAGTATAGAAAATAGGAGAATAAGAGAGTTGCTTTAACTGGACACACTTTATGTTTAAATTGCAGAAGGTGTAGATGAAATTGAATTCTCTTTACCACTTTATTTTTAATTACCATTTATTATTGCTCATTCCTTGTCCTATCTCCCCTTTTCAACTTGTGAAGTATTCACATACTAATAATTTATTTTGCAAGTCTGGACATTGTGGTAACTTTTAGGCTGATCTCCTAAATTCATGGGCCAAAAAAACACCACCAAAATATTCTGGAAATACTTCATCTAAAAAATATTTTTATATTGCTGTTAAAAATTCACAAAATACTATGAAATATTGGAAAGTATTGTTTGACACCAAATAATASAGAATGGAAAGCACAGTTGGCTAAGCATTTACAGCAGTGCTAATGGAAGGAAAGTTTCCCACTTAATTTCTGGCTTGATAAGGAATGGAAACAAAGATAGTGATTTTGAATATATTATAGATGAATCAAATTTAACAGAGAGTAAAAGAATTTAAAGTTTTGTCTTAGTTTGACCTTTCTCTTGTCTGTCTTCATGGCATTATCTTTGTGAGTAAAATAATTCACAGAAGTTCAGGAAGATTACTTTTGTGCAACAAGGATTTAATCATGTAATTTTTCTGAATCGTAACTCAGTTAAAAAAGATATATAACATACAGAAACAGAAGGAAGACAAAATGAAAGAACAAATTAATCTTTTTTCTGAAGGCCATGTAGAACATTATAATAAATACAAAAAGCAAGGATTTTCTGCACTAATAATTCCTATTACTAGCCTAATAAGCATTTAGAAAGGTCAGGATTTTTCCATAGACCATCCAAATTACCCTCTACTGATACAAACATTAAAATATTATTTGGCATGTTGTTTTGTCAACATTTGTAAYAATTTTGAATCATTTAGATTACCATATCTACTCTAAGGATGTCTTCACTGAGACTCATACTTTTAAAGTCGAGTGCAGACGTGGCCAAAAAAAGAGATACTGAGCTATGGATACGTAATTGTTACTAAAATTTTAATACCAAGAAATAATTCACTTCAAGCCTTAAATCCAGATATTTTAGATTAAATGGACAAAACCCATAACTAAAAGCAATTAACAACCACTGAACAGAAAAAATCTTTTGTCAAGTGAGCTGAGCAGCTCTGACAGAAGTTCTTCACTGTATGCCCTGAAAAGTGTATTTGCCTCATTTAAACTTTAAAAAGAAGTTCAAAAATTATATAAAATATCATTGCAAGTAATTCAGTTCAACTGTTCTCTTCATGTGGGATTTTAAAAAATACTTCATTTAGTTGGTTTTATTATGTTTATGGGTTTTATTTGATTTTTTAAAAATTTGTTTATATTGTTGATAATTTTAGCATGACAAAGCAAGCCCCAGGTATTTTTTGTTCTCCCACAGTGCTCAAGGGACAGAAATGTATTTCAGAAAGTGGAGAAATTAGAGTGAGGTCAGTGGCTTCAGTGATTGAGCAGTCTGAAAATGGCTTTGCAGAATTGAGTATGGCCATTAAAATTTGCCTTCTGACTAAGTGCAGAAATACAAAGAGGTTTAACTGAGCTGAGAACAGTTCACCTTTGCTTGAACATACAAATGGAAATTCCTGAAGGTTCATGGCTTTGTCTTTAGGTGCCTAAATGTGTTAAAAAGTTAAATTCTGTCAGATTATTTAGACAGGACATCTGTTAGAAAGCTTGTGGCATTGTGCCCAAACCTCTGACACAGCTTTGTCACCTCTGTCCAGCAGACCAAAATTCTTCTGGAAGTGATGGGATTTGTACATTTTCCCGGAACTGCTGAAGAAGGTAACACTTAGTCATSCAGACATGTGGGCCTTCACAGTCATATAAATATAGACGTCTATGAGCAAATATAGAAAATTCTCCATATTCAGACTCTTGATTGACTACATGAATCAGTGCTAAAAATAGTTAATCACTTTCTACTCTTCTGCAACTGACAGACCAAATGTGACAAAGATTAGCCCTCATAATGTGTTAAACATGCTCTACAGTTCCCACTGAAATGTATGATTCAGCTGCTTTGATATGCACATTTTGCTGAAACGGCACAATTATTTATCTTCAGAAAAGTGYACAATTGAAAGAGCAAAGTCTGCTTTTGATCACCGCTTTGAAATCTTCATTAGCACRATTTTATTCAGAGCTGCAGCTGCTTCTCTTTGCTGGTGGAAACTAATCAATCAAACTGCAAACTTACTTCTGAAAGAGTACAAAGCAGCAGCCAAGTATCAGTGTATTTTTCGTGTGGCTTTAAAGCACACTAATAAGGAACAGAATATGTAATTCTCTTTATACTAAATACACTATTCACAGCAATGTCAGTTAATTAGCAAGTAAAATGCAAAAGTAAATATTTGGCAAGATTAGAACTTTTAAGCAAAGGAGTGTAAATGAACTACTGGGGTAAGTAACAGATGTTTCCATAGAGTGTCCCTGACAGGAGGGCTTTTTTAAATTAGGTCAGCAACAAATTCTTTCAATTATATTTTTATTTTCATTCCAGTTAGAAAGGATTAGTTAGTAACTTACCCTCTGTGATAACCTGCAATTTATTAGCTGGAAGCTTCTCTAAAGTTGTTGGTTTTTATCTCCTGACTGCCTCAGGCTACAGGCATAACTGAGACTGCCAAACACCAGAACTGACTGAAAGAAGTTTTGAAGAACTTTGTCTGGTTTTCCATCAGCAAATGCACTAGCATGGCCAAAAATTTTAATGCGAATTCTGGCTGGACAATGCTGTCTTTCATCACTTTAAAGGAAGATGATAATCCTTAATAAAATTTTGATGAGGTTTTATGAATATGTGGCAAGCAGAAAATTCTATTTTGCTTACTCCTTTGCATGAAAATGTTATATAATCTCAATTAGTTCAATGAAACAGAGCAGATGTCAACCCTGGGCATATATTAATTGGTTAAAATACATATGGGACAAGTACAGATGTCTCTCTCTGGCCATGTGGTGCACAGTGAAAACACATTCCATTCTAGATAGAGTAAGGATGAAAGTAAAGACACATCTGGGGATGTGTCAGTAGAGACACACACCACATTCCCAGAAAAGGAAATTGCAAATTATGCATGGGGGAAAGTATTGTAATTTTTTGAATAATTAAGAGAGGCAGAATTAGCTTGCTCAGGCAGGGTTGCTTTAACTCTTCTGCAGCACTCATTAAACACTGTTTTGCCAACAGAAGGGCAAACATGGCCACAAAGGCAACTTGGTTTGACATAGATGCCAAGCTGCACCAAGCTGTGAACAGAACAAGCTTACACAGCCCTGCCAGGTGCCCCTCAATCCCAGGGCCCTCCAGGGAAAAAGGCCTGTGGGATCCACCCTGGTTCCAGGATGTCCTGCTCAGGATGCCACTGCATTACAGCTGCCCATCCATCTGAGGTCTCAGCCCTGTGACTCTATAGACAAATTTGAAGCAATGAGAAATAGCAATAGGAAGGAAATTTTGCAATTCTAACAAAGTATCAAACACAGTAGATAATCAGTGCAAAACCATTGCTGCATGGAAACTTAAAGTAATGTATATGGTTCCTGGGTTTACTTACATGCATTCAAAGTGGGTACAATAGGACTGAAGACAGCAGACATATGACACATTCTTTTTTCTAGAGAATCTTTAAAGATGCAAAAGAAGCTGGCATATAAATTCATCATTTTTAGCCTGGGGACTGAAGARTTGCAATGATTTTAGCAAAATCCTTAACATCCTGTAATCATTGAGTTAGTTGATAGTATCAATGCAATGTGAAATAAGGCAAAATGACAATAAATTATTTTTAAGATCTTCAGGACAAAATGCTTGTGTATCCTTGACTCACTTCTCTGAAAAGAACTATGAACTGATGAGATTTTTGTTATGCTAGTCTGTTTTATGGCACCAAATCCACAAAGTGGTGGATTTTTTTTTGTGCTATTCTTTTCTCAGCTTCAACAAAGAAGCCATAACAAATGACCTGAACTTAAAAATTCTGGCTGGAACATATGAGGAAGTTACAAGCCATTGAAAAATGCCTTTCAAAAAGGAAACAGTCAACACAAAATTCAAKAATACTTTCTGAGAAGAACATATGCAAGTGAATAATCCTTGTTCTGACATGTAGTTTGGCAAGCCTCTGGGATCAGTAAATGCTGTGTGAATGAAGAAAAATGTGTAGTTTCTCAAACAGTGATTTTTATAAATATAATAAGTATATGAACAGAGGTAAAGTCCTCCCTTTTACATCCCTCTCCAAGATTGTTTTCAAACAGTTATTTGGTTCTGCCATAGACRATCTAATAAAAGAAGATATATTTTTCTTCAGACACTATTTAAATAGCCTGTATAATTTTTTAAAAGCAATTTGCAACAGACATTTTATTGCTCCAGAATTTTCATAGATGTCAGCTACTATAAAATAATGGGCACATTACTCACAAAACACAGGCTGCAGAAAATCAGTTTCTCCAGAAATCCTGATCTCATTCTGTCATTCAGAAAGAATTCCCATTTTTCTAATATGGAGAAATCCTCAAAGTTAGCACAACATGCACACCTGTGATCAGAAGATGTGTTAATTTAAATGAACAGCAAGAGGTCCAGCACACTTTGACCCTTTTACTGATATTCCTTTGAGGATAACAGAAGTAATGAATGGGTGGTGATTTAATTAAAAAAATGAACTCTTCTGGTTATGCATGATTAAGTTCACAGACCAATAAAGATTAACATTTAACATTTGCTTGTTTTAACAATGCTCCATGGGCCTGTAGAACTGCATGAGGAGAACATTTTCTCCTGTAAAAGCTTACAGTATTACAGTGGTAGATGCAGAATGACTCTGAAAATACTGCTCTGTAGAGAAGATTTTTAAGTGAAAAGTCATCACAGGCATTAAAAATCACTCTAAGAATTTCAAACGAGAAAACCTAAACCAGAACAAAGCTGATCAGGATTTTAGTATCATCCTTCCCCTAATGCCTCTCACCACCAAAGTTACAGCACACAAAACTGTGTTAACAGGGTAGGGGCTTCTAACATTTCCTATTTCTTTGTGATTTTATATCAAGTCTGGATAAAGAAATGAAAACCCCTTTTTTCCATATATATTCAGTATACATGTGACTCAGATAGAAATTAGACTGCTCCTGGTGCTGGAAATTAGTTAACAGAAATATGATATTATCYTGGTTTAGTTTTTTAAACATATATATGAATTGGTAATGCTGTTCTCAATTTGTGTAAATAAGAAAGAAAGACACTCTCCAGGTGAAATAAAAGTGTTATTAACCTCATAAAACACAGCATTGACACAGAGCTGTAAAGCTGTAGCAAAAAGCCCTAAATTTAATGCAGTATTTGTGCCCTTCAGCTTMAGAGATATAAAAGTTAAGCAAATAACTAGTGTAACCAGCTGATTTTCTTCTGGAGCTCCTGTCATCCTAACACAGTTAGATGTGATGAAGTCCTTGTAGAGACTCTTATCTGCCTTTTGTAAATATTGCAGGACTAAGCCACCAGATTTTTGTTCAATTGCCATCACAAAAAATAGTCCATGACTCCTCAAGCATATTAAAACAAGATTGGAAAAAGCCCTTAGGGAACACCTGGTCCAAACTTTCTTGGTAAAACCACACAAACTCCTTGATGAAATGGGAGGGGGGRCAGGAAGGGAACTGGATAAAGAATAAAGCAAGTTTTGATAGAGACCTTGGAACTATAAAGATTTCATCAGAGCTCTCACTTCCTCATAAGAAGAAACTCCACAGCAAGATCAGAGTAAAGTTTTGCTGAGTAAAGTGGCAGGAAAATCTGGAAAGCATTTTGCTGAAACAACCAATAGCTGTGACAGGAAAGCTGTGACAAGCCCAGTTACACTAGCAGCCTCCCTCTATCTTATGGGTTGAGGCAAGGAGAGGAACTCTACCTCCCAACTAAACTAGTTAACATTAAAGTTACAATGTTAAAACAGAAGATTCATTTTCCCAGCTTTGATTTATTTACAAATAGAAGAATATATAAATCAGTGCAAAGTGGTTTATAAAGGTTTAGATGTATACAAGAGTACAAACACTAAAAACAGTGATTTTCTATTTTCTTTTTTGTCTGGTTTTGGGATGTAAAATGGCCACTATAATTTTAATTTACKCTAAAATGTGTATTTCAAAAGAATATGTCACTTATTTGATCAAGTCCAAACAAATTGCTGAAAGTATAAATTATTCATTACCCATCTGAAATCAATTTTAAAAAACCCAAACTCGTCCCCATAAAATAACTAACAGAATTGACTGATGTATATCTCCAGAGGATATCTTTCTGTGGATTAATTTAAGAACTGTTCCTATGATGAGGGAAGATTGTTTGTTCACGTATGTACAGATTTTACATACCCAACAAGGTAATTTTCTCTTGTAGCTTGCCCTTCCCCTGGGAATATTGAAGCTGATGAGAAAAAAAATGCTCTGGAAAAAGAAATCCCCGCATGAAAAATGAAAGTTTCACTGCCTGCAATATTTAATAACTGCAAAAGGCAGAATAYTAAATGCCCCAACCAAAGTAACCCCTCCTATAGGTGGTTTGAATCTTGTATTCCTTTAAATAAGTATCTCCTGACTTTAAAAAAAAAAAAAAAATCTATTTCAACTCAGAGTTCAGAAACGTGGTCAGACAAACAAGCTGACGTGTTGTGCATGAGATCCCACAGAGTTTTATCGACTAAGTATCTTACAAAAAAATTATACTTTTCTCTTCCTCTCAGCTTCTAAGGAGCCTGTAAGGAACTTAATGACCTGAAAACAACTTGTTATAAGTCAATCAAGCTGTGATTGGATTGACATTTTTGGAAAGATTAGGAAAYACTTTCTATGACTATGGTGATGGCCTAGGATGGTTCTGGCTCCAGCTGCCCACTGACATCTTAAGGATAAGTTGAGGGGTTTCCTTCTTGATTCTGCACTGCTAAAGGCTGCTCAGGTACCAACAGCCCAGGCCTGGTCAGGAYTTCACACCTTCCCATATAAAAACCTTGAGCAGACCAGGTGTTTTGTACCATGAGGCTTCATTAGCCCAGCTCAGGTACCAAAACACCCATCCAGAAGAACAGCCATAATTAGCACAAAATGCAAAAGGCCACCTGTAAGAACCTGAATGAGAGATACGGGACTCCAGGCAGCTCTTTAAAGGCGCTGATATTTCATAGATTGAAGCCCCAGCACTCATGGGTCRTGGGTAACAGAGCCAAACCTACAGCTGTCAGCATCAGCTTATAGGCAAAACCTGAAGCCACTTTAGCTCTGGGTACAATGCATTTTATAGTTTTCTTTACTGAGCATCTTAGTACATAAAACCAATCAGCATCATACACAATACCTTTACATTTACCTATAGCCTATCACAAYTGCTATCATTAGCATCTTATGTTACAGTTTAAGCTTAAAGTTGTTTTTCTGTTTTCTTGCAGTAGAAAATCYTTAGACCTTTTTTCTRCTTGGTAAAAACATGTTMTTTGTTTGCCTATGGTATCTTTTGCTTTTCTTGAGACCTCTTTTTSCTTGCTAAAAACATCTTTTTTGTTTGTGGTTAACATATCCTTTGCTTTAGCCAAAAAAACTTCTTTCCAACTCAACCTTYGCCTTCTCAGTTGTCCAGTAACAACTAGCTTCATCTTTTATTCTTCTTTATCAAAACTTGCTTCTATCTCTATTCTGCTTTCAGTTCTACAYTCAGARAGCCTTCTGCTAAGCGTTCATATCTGTAAAACTTTCCTGTAAAYTTCCATCATTTCCAACAGCCACCTGCCTGGCAGCCATGGGAACACATTACCCCTCCTTGTGCATGCTTTGTCCCAGGGGAACTGAGAGATCAGCTCACCCTCTCTGCTCTGATCTCCAAAGCCATCTGCAGCACTTGCCTTCCCCTGGCAGGTATCATCTGTCCCCTGGTAACACTCGGCTGCATTCTCCCCAATAACCAAACTGCTGACCCCCACGAAGCCCCACAGGGGCAGGGGGCAACCTCTGCTCTTCAGAGAGAGTGCAGAATGACATTCCTGCTCCTAAGGTACAAGGAGCTCACCCATTAGCACAACTTCCAGAAATTAAAAGTTGGTATTACCAAAATGAAACAGTCCTTTCAAAAACTTCACATAGAATAAAACCCAGGCTCATCTTCCCTGATATAAATGATCAACAAATGAACTAGTAAAGCTAATTTCATAGGATAAACATGTTTCTAACATAAGTCCAGACAGCAGAACTTCATATAACATAATCTGACCTCTTGCACAATACAGTGCCAAAGATTTCATTGTTTCTTTACACTTCAAATAAAATTATCTTCTCCACCTATTAAAAAAAGCACAAAGCTTCATTTAAATGGTATTTCAAACAAACAAACAATATTTTACTGTTTCCAGTCATAAATTCTTACATTTCCAGGAATTCAATGCTTTGATAGAGCCTAGATTCACTTTATTCCCCACAAAACTACTCTTACATAAAATATTCTCTGCCAATTGAGAGAAGTGTTAAAAAATTATTACTTTTTAAAATCAATTTTGTACATGCTAGACTTTTAATCTACATCCATTCTGAACTGGCAGTTCAGAAATCATGTGGAAGCAATACTAAATTAGTGACAACAGAAGTTTATTTCTTTATCAGACAGAGAACATAATTTTTAATTATATGTGCCAGTATAACTGTAATGATGCAGCCATTTATAATGAGGTACAACCAGCAAATTCGAAAACATTTTAATTAAAAAGCATAATGGTGAGAATTAAGTCTGTCTTAACTAAAACATTTAAATTATAAACAAAATGTTCTAGTAAATGTCTAGACCCAAATACATTAAGCTCCCAAAAAACACATCCAACCATTCCTCTCCAGCTCCCCCATTTTTAGACTCAAAAGTGCTTTGCTTTATTAGATTAACACTAGAAGCTTTAGGGTTTTCAATGGAAAAGTCATTAGAGAAGAAGGAGCTGCAATAGCAGTGGCAGTTCTCATCCTTCTGTGCCTTTCTGCATGGCAGAAATCCCTGTATTTCCCTGCCTTGGGCCAAGGAAATTCCTCCACCACCTGAGTGAGGGGATGTTCTGCTCCCCACGGCCCCAGGCTGTGCTGGTGGCTGAGGCTCGGCTGCTCCCTCTGCCCAGCCTGCAGCAAGGACCTCAGCAAAGCCACCAGGAGCTCCCCAGGTTTTTTATACAAAAGTGAAAATACACACCTGTTGCGGTGCACATTTTGGGTTTCCAGAGTTCTGTATGTTTTGTTATCTGTTCTATAATGGTTTGTTCCTACACCCCCATGCCCAAACCCCCTGTGGTCTTTCCCTGGTGATGGGTCTTGTCAATCACCCTGTAACCCTTCCCAAAAGCCTGGTAAATTCTGGTGGGGRTGCTTGGTGATTCGGCAAGTTCTCAGGTTCCCTCCTTCTTTCATTGTTCTGTTAAGTGTCCCTGTTCTTGGTCCCTCCCCCTCTTCCCTGAGATT
>QVAJ01000008.1:2708276-2772146 GCA_003546035.1 Mixornis gularis
GAGCCAGCCAGTTAGCAGCACTGGACACCTGCACACACCCTTGTGCTGTCACCTGATAAATGAAAAGTCTAAGCTTATATTTCACGTTGGTCTTTTAGCYTGATTTTTAAAAGCATTATGGTACTGAGAATTGAACAAATCTTTCATCTTCTCTATATTTCTGTAGATAAAAATTTCTGGATTTTTATTCTGATGATTTAAAACTATGGTAACATTTATGCAAGAAAATAAGCCTTACAACCTTAGTATCTTTATTTATATTGATACTGTGTTCTTCTTGTACAAACACATTAACCATAAACACAAATGAGCCATGTTTTAGTGATTTACTGAAGATGCCTTTTGTTATAATATCCCTGCTTCCATTTTGAAGAGTTTCATGAGTCATTAAATCATCCAACAGTGCACATAAAATAGAATGCCAAGTAAAAGGAAATAATTTAAAAGACATCTAGTTTTATTAATAAYAGCAACAACAACAGAAAACTCGCTATAAATGTTGACTTCTTATTAAAAATTGAGTTTATCTCTGTGCTGAGTTTTATATTTTTTCCTGCGCATTGCATAGCCACATACCTATATCGACAGAGGATGCTGTTCTGGTTGTTGGCCCATTTACAATCCATGGTTACAGTCCAATCTAAAATGTACTCAAATCATAAATAATAAGGATGCAATTTTTACACAAATTCAGATATATAGTGCAAATCTGAGAATATTCTTATTTAATTCTTTAGGCAATTAAGCCACACAGTATGATTCAATTTAAGTACTAGCAAATGGGATGTAATAAAGACTGCAAATGCAGACTGTTTATATTAATGTAAAGTCAAGGGTGTTSGTTATGCAATTCTCTTTTGCAATCAACTGTCACTTGTTTCATTTGAGATAAGTAAAACATCTAATAACTTTAATTTCCATACAAAATTCTGGGAGAAAAGGCGCCAGCAGAAAGACACATAGCAAAATACAAAGATAAAACTGTTGTGTGGTGGTTATTTCTTTTATTACAAATTCTGGCAACATGTGGCATTGAAAATATCGATACTAATATATGACTATCASATGCCAATAGTTTGTTTCCTTAATAAAATATGCATATAAATATAAATACATTAAATTAGCTGTGATATATTCAGAGGGATGCACTTCTACAAGAGTGTTATTTCTAAATAGCCAACTCTCTGATTAATTCTATAYACAAATATTTGAAGGTCCTTGCAAAATTTTCTGGAGGATGCATGAGAAGCTCCATATGATTTTATAATTAATTCTTCATGTAATTCCTATAAGTCATTCTTTTGCATAAAAACTAAGAATTTGGCAAGCTTACCATGATGTAAAAATATAAGAGGTGAGTGCTATAGGAATTTAGRCAGAGGCCTAGAGTGAAATACAGGCTTGGGGAAAAACTTGCAGTGTAGTAGATAAGAACAGAGAGAGATTCAGCAAAGACTAAAGCCATTTTTATATGTAAGGAAGTGCTGGCAGTTAATGCAGCCTTGAAGAAACATGTGTTAAATAGAAGCACACTCATCTAAATTAGCTTAGGAAAAMTGTTTTGTATGCAGGGGATGACTTGGGAGAAAGTGTGTTGTACTTCCAGACTGATGCTGTGCCTGGAATTCAGAAAGGGGGATAAATGACACCATGAGAGATAACTCAAGTGCCTTTTCAAGTGTTTCTCATGAAAGTATATTCAAAAAAAAAACAACAAAAAAAGAGGGTAAAATGAAGTGTTATACATAACAATTATATTTGGCAGACARTTGGTATTGGAGTGGGTTCATCTATAATAGATTAATTTAAATGGCAAATGGAGGTGTTTGTGTAAATCAGGGCCTTGTTTAAACTTGTTTTTTTAATAGAATATCTGCATTTATCTGGATGGGAATTCTCGATGTGATGGTACATATCTGAGATATAACMAAATACTCCATAACCACTTTCAGTCTGCATAGATCTGTCTAAATTTTGGCAGATTAATAACATCAAACCAAATCTTAGAGACTATGGATATTTTTATAGAATCTCAGAATGGTTTGGAACCTTAAAGATCATCTCCTTCCAACCCTGCTGCTGTGGGCAGGGACACCATTCACTAGACCACGTTACTCAGAGCCCCATCCAACTTGGTCTTGACCACTTCTAGGGATGGAGCATCCACAACTTCTCTGGGCAACCAGTGCCAGTGTCTCACCTCCTTCACAGTAAAGAATTTATTCCTAATATCTCATTTAAACCCACTCTGTTCCACCTTGAAGACATTCCCCTTGTCCTGTCACTCCAGGCCCTTGCAAAAAGTCTTTCTCAGTCTTGTGTCTACAAGACACAGGCACTGGAAGGCCACAAGTAGGTCATCCCTGAGCCTTCTCTTTTCCAGGCTGAAGAACCCAAATTCTCCCAGCTTTTCCTCATGGGAGAGGTGCTCCATACTTCTAATTATCTTGGTGGCTCTCCTCCTATGTGGTTTTACATGCATTTTTCCTCTTGCATTTACCTTATCATTAAAATTATCAAAGTGTAGTTTATATARGAATGCAGCTGAATAAAAATCACAGGAGCAGCAATTACAATTAGTCCTATTCTGATCCCGTGGATCTATCCGTGACCATTTACAGCTTTTACAGCTGATRTGCATTAACATGTGCAATGCAGTTGTGAGAATTGATGTTTATTGGTTGGAAGACTACTTAAAATCACAGGTCCTCAAGGTTTATTTTGAGCCTTTTCTCATCAGTGTAGCATTTAAACAAGGTAGGTGACATTTGGAAGTAATTTTTTTTGTATTCTTGGACTAAAATGCTGTGGGAGTTTTTAGCATAATTCTGTATGGTRTCTCAGACTTCTAGGTTACTGCTTGATCAGACACAGTTCAATAACCTTAGCATAAAAACACTAATGGCAATTTATTTTGCAGTGGGACAGATCACTGTCCCTTCTTCATACCTCACAAACCATAAAGAATTATGAAAACCTTTATGGTAGGGTAGTCTAAATATAGAAATCTACTGTGAATTTTGTAYTTATGTGACACATTTAGTTCAGTGCATGCTTAATGAATTATCAGTGTATGATTTTTTATTTTATATTCAGAAAACAASCAAATAACTTTATTATGGTATAATTTTGCATAGCTTTATATTTCTTCAAAATAAACTTTATAAATAAATAAATTTTATAAATATAAAATTTATAAAATCAATAAAATTAAATAATTTTAATTCACTGTGTTTATTGTGTAATAATATTGCAGCAATATGTTTGTTTAGAAAGTATTAAATTTAAAAGCAAATCTGAGATAAAAGAGCAGAGAATAATACAGACAAATTGTTACACATGAAAGAACAGAATAAATATAAACACAACCAGTTGTTTATAAATAGCAGCTATTTAAATGTGACATACAGATGATTGATTGCTGAAACATATAGAAGAAATTTCCCTCAATAATATATGAAATATAGTTTTAGAGAAAATTTCCCCTGAACCCACTCCTTTAATTGTAATATATTTGAACTTCAGAACATGTTAATTAATGTCCACAGTTCATTGCAAACATAACATTTTTGTAAATTAAAAACATGGGAAAAGCTTTAATGTTATTTTGAAAATTTTCACTACCCCTGTACTCATTAAAGCTTTTTGTGTATACTGGATTATATAGACACACAGCAAAATAATAAGTTATACTGATCTAAAAGCCAACATAGAATACTTGAAGCCACTTTCCCTTATTTACAGAGAAACTACTCTACTGTAGTGTCTAAATCTTCTCTCCATCTCATCTAAACCCCTGAGGTTAATCCAGCAGTTATTTTGAAGCTGATAGTGTATTCTGCTCTGAGTTTCCAGGTCTTGAATAGACCATTGTGTTGAACAGGAAGGAAAAAGAGAGATTTATCAAGTGTGATATTTTGAGATGGCGCTGATTGCCTGGCCAATAAGCACTGTACTACAGGCATGACTGTTATAACTCACATGCAACATCAGCTCCCAAAACCAAATAGTTTTCTATTATATAAATATATAATATAATATATAATAAAATATAATACATAAATCAAACTACTGGACTGATGYAGACAAGTTTAAGACAAGCCATATATGAGAAAAAAGGGCAAACCCTCTAACTTTTAAGAGAAAACATCTGAAATAACCCCAGTGTACAATATTCTGCTGACAAGCAGGATTTCTCCCCTCACCCCAGCTCACTTTCTCAGCAGCCCTGTCTTTGGCTTTCACCACACTCCTATTCAGAGTGGCAGTGACTGCCCACAGCTCCCATCAGACCTGTATCAGACTGTCAGTGATTTTAGAATTTTAAATTATTTTGCTTTAAATTAATTGTACTTTTGCTAACAATGTGTGGATGGGTTCCATGCTCTCCAGTGTTCCATTGAAAATATGAGCAGGAATAGATATATTAAACAAAGAAAAGGTATTTGAAAGCATTATTTCAAAACAGTGWAATGTTTCCAAAAGCTACTGAAAGATGATATTCGACACAAAGTTACGTCTTCCAATATACTTTTAGACTTAAAGTTTTAAGATGTAATTATTTGCACTGGCTTAATCATTCTATATTCTTGTTTTCACTAGCTCTGGCTATTATTAGCACTAAATATCACCAAAACATTATTGTTTCAGAGACCTTATTTAAAATAAATAAAATCATCTTAGATTGTCATGTAGGGAATAGTGTGGATTAGATTTTTTGTTATATTGACTATATATAATAAATGATTTATGCCAAAATGCAAATATGTCTTGAACTTATCTCATTACGAGCTGTATCATTACAGAAATGACTGCTTACAGCTAGTTTCAAGTTGAATCTATTCAGCAAATGATCATCTCTGACATCTCAAGAATCACAACGTTAGAGGCATGCAACAAAAACTTCTCTTGCTGCAACTTCCAGAGATTTTTGGAGCCAGCTACAACTTTAACCTGTATTCTTGACAAATGCTGTGCATCTATTCATAGAAAATCACAAAACAATGATGACTCTCTTTTGAATTTTTTTTTWAAATTAATAAATGTTTATGTTTAATGTTAACTTCAGCTATTTAACTGTAATTGTACTCAAAATGTATGAAAAACTATAAACTTAGCCTTGCAAAAATGGAATAAAAATTCAAATGTACCTTTTAAGACTAATCTTTAGGATTATCGAAACTATGCTTCAAACTTTATGAACCTGGATAAGTTTTTTTCACGGTTTCCTGACCGAGTTAAATAAAGCACTCAGCCAAGAGCAGATGTGTAATTCTGCAATGGAAGGGGGGGCAGGGGAACTGAGAAGTGACATTATTTAGTTGGTTTTCTCGTTCATAGTCTAAAGAATAAAGTCTTTCATTGACTGCTGTACTCATGACTCCTTCAGAATTTTCAAGGCTCATTATTTAACAAATGATTTCATAAGTTATTCAGACATTAGGCTGTACAATACATTCAAAACCCAAGGATGGAAGAAACTAAATATTTTATAAGATAGAAAATTTTCTAAGTAACATCAGTTCCAATGTGATTTCATGAAAATTTGCTTTAATGTGTACATTTAGGAATAGGTATCCAGAGATACAGCCATCCTCATTAAAACATCACAAAAAATCTGCATATATTGCAAGTTTTATTGTTGATACAGTAGCTTACCAAAACATTGCACATAAATTGTTCTAGAAAAGAAAAAATAGCATCATTGCCTTAAGTATGCTTTAAAAACATTAAAAATGTACATTTAAAGCCTCCATTCAGGGTTACAATAGTTCATCCACCAGCAGATGTTTTCTCTTTGACAGGATGCTTATACTCY
The DNA here is from genome assembly GCA_003546035.1 of Mixornis gularis. Classification (NCBI taxonomy): domain Eukaryota; kingdom Metazoa; phylum Chordata; class Aves; order Passeriformes; family Timaliidae; genus Mixornis; species Mixornis gularis. The sequence continues at coordinate 2,714,095 of QVAJ01000008.1, forward strand.
AAATACGACTGCTAGACAGAGCGAAAGAATACACAGGGCTTTAGTGCTAGAGACTGAAACCCAAATGAAATTTATATGGGTTCATGCCATGTTTAGGGGATGTATTTTTAAAGGGGACTTGGAAATATCTTAGAGATAACTAAAAGGATCTTGAAAGACAACAACATTCACTGTGTGCCACCCCTGAATAATAAATTATTCAATAGCAGGATACTCTAAAAGACCACAATATATAGCCTGGCCGAGCTGGCAGGGTGCTTTAGTGCTGCCCTGTGCAGTGTGGGGGGTGTGCATATGAGAGAGAATTTGGGAGATCCCATCAAACGCTAACACCAAAAGCATAATGTGTCAAATTCTAGTAGGCTTTCCAGGAAGAATTCACCTTTATGATTTAGTGCTTCTGGTGAAAGGAAGAAAGGGACAGAATTACAAAAAACTTTGAAAAGACAAAGAAGTTGATTTTCCTGTGGTGGGGGAAAGAAATCCTCCAACAACCACAGATGAAACACAGAGGACTTTAAATCCCACATTATATTACTCTACCTGTGTCTGCCGGAGCAAAATTCCGTGCTGCTCCCCACACAGTTCATTGCTGGATTTTGAGGAACATCCATGGTTGCCCTTTCCCAGGTGCCACATCCTGCATCTGGGACAGGGCAACTCTGAATGTACATACAAATGAGATTCTGGAGAACAGTGATGTGGAAAGGGCGCTGGGGGTCCTGGTGGATGGAAAGTTGAATCTGAGCCAGCAGTGCCCTGGCAGCCAGGAGGGCCAAGCGTGTCCTGGGGGCATCAGGCCCAGCAYGGCCAGCYGGGCAAGGGAGGGGATTGTCCCCTCTGCTCGGCTCTGGGGCGGCCTCACCTCCAGKGCTGGGGTGATTTTGGGCTGGGTGTCACAATATAAAAAAGATACTGATGTCTTCTCTCTGTGACCAGTGACAGGACCCAAGGGAATGGTCTGAAGTTGTGTCAGGGCAGGTTTAGTTTGGATTTTGGAAAAAGGTTMTTCACCCAGAGGGTGGTTGGGCACTGGAACAGGATCCCCAGGGAAGTGGTCACAGTACCAAGTCTGACAGAGTTCAAGAAACTTTTCAACAAGACTCTTGGGCATGGTGTCATCCTTGGGGTTGTGTTGTGCAGGGCCAGGAGTTGGATGTAATCCTTGTGAGTCCCTTCCAACTCAGGTTTTCTATAATTCTATGAGATTTTGGGGATTATGGAGTTTTTCTTAGTTTTTAGGAACTGTTTGTATCAATAAGTTTACTGCGCAATAAAAAGAGCGCTCTGTTTTGTTGGCTAACTTGCCTCATTRAAGAAGACAAAATATCAGCTGATTGCTTTATTTTGCCAAATACACACACACACACACATATATATATATATATGTATTAGCATTTAAGAAGGAATGAGAGATACCTATTCCAGAACATCAAATCCCTTGTGTTTATGTAGGAAGCTGAAGATGAAGTCCCTGATTAGAATTTCTAACACATCTTTTAGTCATTTTCTTTCAGTAAATCTTGTCCTGCCCTTGGGGTCCCCTAGCACAGTTACTTTCCAGGGAGTGCAGAACAGGAACTGAACATTTTCAGCCTTTCCCAAGTGTAATTTTCAAATCCTCTCCATATATGTTGGATATGTTCCAAGTTTCCAGTTCATCTTGAAACATAGACTCTCTCCTAGAATTTGTCTGTCCTTTTTTCTTCTCCATCTACTTTTAAAAGAACTCARAGGAAGAAGACAGTAATACTTTCATTATCTGTCCATATTCTTCTGCTCCTGGGAAAGTTTTTCTGGTTCCCATTAACCTTTCCTCTCTCTGTGTGGAGATTAAGCACTCAATCCCTTTCCATGACACATATTTCCTCCACTCTGACAAAAAAAAAAGTATCAACTTTACTATTTATTTTTGTAATAATTGCTAAGAGTAAATCAATTAAAATGGCCATGGAAAAGGCTTTAAAGTAGATTGGTTTAAACAAATTTGTACRTACCATTTTTATCTATTGGAGTTGTAAAGCCTATAATAGAACACTATGGCAGGATTGGTAAAATGCTGATATTACATACTGTTTATGAGGAAAAARTTGTCATACAAAATGCATTTTGCCATCATCTCTTGTAAACAGCTACCACACTGATTCACTGGTCTTTTTCTCTAAATTTCATATCAAGAAAAAAAAAAATCAGTAATCATAGGTTCTCTGAGGTGATTTCCAGAATAAATGTGCTCCGTTGAATTAAGAGTCTGTTGGAAGATCAGTGGACTACAGCAGAGGAACAGGGAATAAAGCAAGCTTGACTAAATATGTTKCTTAGTCAGAATTTTCCTTTCTAGAAACTTGACTGGAAAATAAGATAAGTGCACACTTTAATCTCAACATATCTGTACAGTGAAGATAGTCACATGTTTTGTACACTTAAATGTGCCTTCTATAAATTATTCAAATATGTTCTTTCTTAAACTTTTCAAAAATATGTCTATGTAGAAACTGAGTACTACAGACTAGACTGCAATACAGCCAGACCAAGTCAGGCAGAATTTCTGGGCCCATCAACTATATCAAATTGCTTTTCAGAAAGATGAAGGTCACGCTGTAAGCCCACAGGTATCCTGCTGGTGTGCAGAGGCTGCCAGGAGAAGATGTTCTCCTCCCTGGTACCAATTGATGCTCTGCAAGGTTCATTCTCCTCTGCTCTCCCCTTTTCTACTGCAGTGTTTGAGTGGCCTTGTCAGCTTCCCTCCCTCTCTCTGGGGCCTACAGCTTTATGTCCTTTCCCAGTTTCTGCTGACAGATGGTTCACTGTTCCCAGTGACACAGGGAGGTACCTCTGACTCTGGTCCAAAGCAAATTGATCACTCAGTCCTTGGTTGCAGTTCTTCATCCGGGGGTTGTAACTCCGGGAATGATCCATAGATAATGAGTTCTGAGGGTGTTTTAGCCACCATGGTGTCATGCTATTAATGTGTAACCCAACAAATCTATGTTCATTCAGTAATTCAACAAACAATGGCTGGATTCKGTCTTGCCACAAGCAATTCTAAGCTTTTGCTGGGTTGACAGTTTGTTTCCAGACCCTCCTCCCCTCGGCACCTGCCATTCCTCCAGATACAGTCAGCAGCCTTTCCTGACAGGAAAAGAGATTTAATTTTCCTACTGCAGCTTATCACGCCAAATTTAAATTACTCCTTGCATTTCTCCTTTAGTTTTCACTCTCCTCAATTGCATTTTACTCTAAGAGCATAATAAATATCCAACTCTGTCGGACAATATTGCTTCTAGCTCAGAAATCTGGCTTCATCTAGCTGAGCAACATCAATGGAAAATATTATTTAGAGACTTGCCACTTTATGCAAACCATTCTCCCACAAAGTTGATCGTCCTCTGTCCCCTTTCATTTCATACAAGCATGGTCAAGTCACCTCCGTTTTCTAAAGAAAAAGATATTCAACATTCCTCTCCAGCAATATTTTGTTTTTATCCTTTCTCTTCAATTACTATGGGCACAGAATATTACAATAGCTATCCCTAGATGAGTGGTCATATATTTTCCAGAAACCACTAAAACAAAACATTAGTACACTCTGCAGATTATATAAAAATAAGTACTTCATTTTCCTGTTTTAATTTAATAGCTTCCTTAAGCCATTTTTTTTTCCAGTCTTTGTCTTTCTTCTGCTATTTGGTCCTTTYTCAAATTTCTTTTTACCTCACCTGCTTCACTATTTCAGTCCATTCTAAACATAAAAATATGATCTCAAATCCTGTTGTAATTTTCTCCATGGTTACCAGAGTTCCCTTAGCCTTGTGCATTTTCCTTTTAAATTATTTCTTTCATRAAATGTCTCCACAGAAAACAGATTTACTTTCCATTGTTACACGGCATCACATCCCAGAACTCTATTCTTGCCCAAAAATTTACCACATGTGCCTTCAGGACCTTATACCTGTAGTAGAAAATCACATCTCTCCTAATATTTATTGCAGAAAAGCAGCCCAAACAAATCCAGTGTTTGCACTGATCTGTTCCAGATGACTATTTTAGAAAGAATGGCTTCCTAGTTGTGTCTTATTTCAGCTATGAAAGAGTTTGGGTGGATACCCATTAGAGTCGTATATTCCCATTCAGCATACCAAAGCTAAGATGTCCATTTGACTTTTGGTGAATATTTTACTGGATGCCCAACTGTACATTTAATTTCAGTTGCCTAAACCATGTTTTTTCACACTGTTCCTTCTTGCACCCTTGATCTTGTCACTAATAATCTCTATCCATCTCCATTCATCCATATTTCCGTCTTGGATGTCAATTTCAAATCATATTTCTTACTCAAGTCATCATAGCTGGGTTATCTACATCTTGACAAGTTTTATTTTTACAGCCAAGACAATGAATGTCTATCATTTTAACCTTTATCAGCTTAGTCCTTTTTTTCTATCTCAAATGAAAACCTATTCAAGATGCACGTGACAAATTCATAATTCATTCCTATTACTTTGATGATACAAATTCCCTCTTTTTACTTCTCTGTTGAATTCCCCTCTTTATCATATCATAAATGAAAGTAGAGAAAAAAGGCTTCACGGTATGTCAATAGTCTTTTCCTTTATCCTTCAATATCAAGGATTCACCTTGCAGTTGCCACTCACGAAGTGCTTACAAAGCAATTCCCCCTCCATGTCCTCAAGGGCAGTTACCCATTTATAATTAACAATGAATTATTGTTTCCTTGTGTTTGTTTATGTATTAATCAGAATGATATTATGGGTTCTTTTTCACACATTTACTGCTAGCTATTTAGGGAAAGAAAAGCTTTTCTTCATCATACAAGCACCTGTTAAGTGGAGTCTGGACAAGACTTTCTTCTGTGAAAATAGAATTATAAAATGAGAATCATGTAATTTTTTTTTTTAATGCATGATTTTTGGGTCCATACTTTGTGTAACAGGAAAGCCTCATACCAAAATGTCATGCCAAGTCATGGGGAGAGATTAGTTCTCTTCCTTAATGGATCTTCTGTGACCCATAGTTAAATGTAATTAGCTCAATAAATTCATATCTCTGAATCCTTATCATTAAATTCTCAATTGCTATCTAAAAATCATTTTAATTAGAGTAACACTAGAAAAGGACAGTTCATAGGTATTCTGTGAGCTGTACTGTCATATTATGACAGTTACTTTGATATAAATATTAGTTATTAATATAGTCATGAAAAGTCCAATTATTTTCTAACACGAATGCAACATTTTTACTTTCTCAGGTTCTTCTCATTCACATGGAATGAAATGATTCCAATATTCTGACAATAAAGTGAAATGTAAGTTCTTTTAAATTTTTTTTTCTAATAGTTGTGATGTAATTTTGAACACTAATGCAAATGGTAAAACAAATAAAAACCACATAATTATTTGATGTACTTAATGGAATCAAAGAAAACAGTCCAGAAGTGACAAAACTACTTCAGAGTGATGAAAGTTGTTATCATCTATGGGTTTTTCATGTCATCAGAGTGTATCATAAGAGTGTGATATCAATTGGCTGAAATAATGGAATATTTGAGTGTTGTACTGGAAGATTATCTGAAATATTTCCAGGCTGAAATATCTTAAGGTAGTTAAATGATGAGGGCATTACTTGAAACTTACACTTGTTATCAATCTAAGGTTGAAATTAAGAAAATTATTACTTCTTTAAAATGTTTTTTTGCTGTACATATAAATTAACTTTTATCTCCATGACAGCTTGTTTTCACAGCTGGTCTTTTAACTTCTAATCCTCAGTTTGGCTCCTGAACAGAATCGACACATCAGGTTTTTATTTAATATTCAATCCCCTTCCTAACRCCTGTCAGAAACCAACTTTTGAACAGGAAAACATAAAGAAGTGCACTTTAATTGTTCATTAAAAACCTTCTGTGCAACTTTTAAGTGCTAGGAGATCAGCAAGAAAACCCTGAAKAGTCACATCTCCTTCCATAAGTTCTGGATTTGCACACAAAAATATTTTCACAACCTTTTCTACCTCAGTTTTCAGAAACATTTGTCAAGTGTAATACTCTATATTTAAGAACACACATAAACAAAAAGGTTTTCTTTTCAAGTACTTAGTTTATATAAAGTGTGTCTATATCTCTCAAGATGAATTAACATGGGTAGAATAATGAGATATCATAAAATATTCTCAACAACAGTCATACTCAAAGTCCATAAAACAAAGACTAATCCCYAATAATTACCATTCTGTAAAAATCTGCTGTGGTATTGTAAGACAAAGGACGTGAAAATTAATGATTTCAATATAAAAATAACAATAATTATTTAAAAAATTATGTTCTTTGTTAGTGGCAAGCAGAGAATCATAAGAAATCACAATACATGAACCTTATCAAATCTCACTTTTACTTATATAGAATATACCAATACATATATACATACAAGCTACTATGTTCTTATACTAAAGAGGCTCTTATAATAATCAATTTTGATAGGATACATGAACATCAGTTCTGTCTTGCTTCAATTTGTTAGTTCTTCCTTTCCATCACCAATTGTCAAACTAGAGCAACAATAAAAACACAGTGTGTTACTTTACTCTATATGAAATATGTAAAGTATGTAACTTAACAACTTCCTTCAGATGATGCAAAGAGATCCAGAAGAATTAAATATTAGCCTTACTTATTTTAATGGTATTTTTTTCTTTAATGAGCTCAAAAAGAGCTGCTTTAATTTTAAGAATTAAGTTTTTAAATTGCATTATATTTGAAGCACAAACCGGGACTTCAAGAATGATTGTTCATTCTTTTAGCTTCAATGTCTGAACAACTTAAAAAAATATATGTAGAAGGAAAAGAAATTGATTTTAAGTATATGTTCTTTCATAATTACTTTTCAGTTTTGTCTAGGTTGTTGAGGTTTTGCTTGCTTGCTTCAGTTTGGGTGGGTTTTTTGGTTGTTCATTTGTTTGCTTCATTTGGGTTCTTTGTTTTGAGGGTTTTTTTAAGTGTAGCTATTGAATGAGCATGATGCCTACAGCTTTGTGCTTTGGTCCTCCAAAGGAAGTATGAGACCTGAAACTCATTAATCATGAAGGGGCTGTGCTTTACCTTGTGACATTGATCATGCCAGCCCCTAATCGATCAAAAGCACTGAAGGGGCATTTAACTCAGTTTGAGGTCTAGCAAAGAAAACCATACATTATTCAGAGATGTCTGGAACTCAAGGGTCAGGAAGACAGATTGCATAAAGAACTGCAAAACAGAAGGAGTTTTAGGTTCTGACATGGATGCAATCGCTTCAGAAAAGATTAAAAGTGTGGAATAACAGTAATGGAAACTTTATTTATTTATCAAAACTACTGTAGTACAAGTTTCTTATCTCAGTGAGCTATCAGATAATAATGATCTTCAGATGCAATCGACCTGTGTGAATTTAAACTCATGACCTGAACGTGACAGATCATATATCTCTCTATGACTTCTTGAAGACAGCAATTTGGCATTTGGAATTACTTTTTTGAAATAGATAAAAGCATAGTGATCTTTGCATAGCATAAACAGGGGTCAGACAATATAGGCTAAAACTTTTATGAAAATACATTTATTTTCAGCGACTCTTGATAAAAAGATTAAGAAATTGATAAATGGCCATTGYGTCACAGAACTGTTAGATATGTGGCTTTGTAAGCTATGAAAAGGAACCAAGTTAGCGAGCATCCATAAATGCAACAGCTAAATTCCAATTCTATCACCAAGCTATGCAGAAATACGTTAGAAACTCAAAAAAAAATTTTTTGTGAAAAAATTAATGCAATGCAGGCAGTCTGAAAGAGAGACATTTTGATGGACCATTATTTCAGACTACTTATAATTTAGACTCCTGGTAGTCTTAAAGAAGATGCATGGAAGAGGGCTGGCTCATGTCTTTTTTTATCTCTGTTTTTATCTTTTTGTAAACCCACAGAATTGTTAAGTTTGGAAAAGGCTACTTAGGCTATTGAGTCCAACTGTTAACCCAGCAACACTGTCTTCACCATTGAACCTATGTGCCACACCTACAAGTCTTTTAAATATCTCCAGGGATGGTAATTCCACCAGTTCCTTGGGAACCTGTTCCAGTGCTTGATACAACCTTCTCCATGAAGAAGTTTTTTTCCTAATATTCAATATAAATTTTCCCTAGTGCAACTTGAGACCATTTCTTCTTGTCCTACTGCTTTCAGCTTGGGAGAAGAGACCAACCTCTGCCTTGCTAAAAACATCTTTGTGGTAGTTTTAGAGAGTGATAAGGTCTCTCCTGAACCCCCTTTTTCTCCAGACTAAACAACCCCAGATCCCTGAGGTGATCCTCCTAGCATTTGTGCTTCAGACCCTTCCCCAGCTCTGGACTCACTCCAGCCCCTCAATGCCTTTCTTGAGTGAGAGGCCCAGAACTGGACACAGGATTTGAGGTGTGGCCTCACCAGTGCCCAGTACAGGGGGAMAATCCCTGCCCTGGTCCTGCTGCCACMCTATTGSTGATCCAGGCCAGGTGCCATTGGCCTTCCTGGCCCCCTGGGCACACCTGGCTCAYGTTCAGCTGCTGTTGACCAGCACCCCCAGMTCCTTTTCCTCTGGGCACCTTTCCAGCYACTCTTCCTCCAAACCTGGGATTGTTGAGATCTGAGTACAGAATCCAGTATTTGATCTCCTTAAAACTTTGCTTCAGTCCATCAATCCAGCCTGTTCAGATCCCTCTGCAGAGCCTTCACTCCAGTGTATCAACACTCCTGCCCAGCTTATGGTCATCTGCAAACCTACTGTGGGTGCCCTGGATCTCCTCGTCCAGATCAAAAAAGATTCAACAGGACTGGCCTGAGTTCTGAGGTGAACACCACTGGTGTCTGTGTCCAGCTGGATGTAACTCCATCTCCCACCAATTTCTGGGCCCAGCAATCCAGTCAGTGTTTATCTAGGAAAATAGGCACCTGTGCAAGCTATGAGCAGCCARTTTCTCCAGCAGAATGCTTCTGGAAAGTATGTCAAAGCCAGAGAAGCAATATCCACAGCCTCTCCTTTACCTTCTAAGTGGATCATCTTGTCATAGAAAGAGATCAGGTGAGTCAAGGGGGACTTGCATTAAACAGCTCAGCCTCTTCCTTCTCTTTTGCCATTATGTTTCCCTCCACACATAAAGGATGAAGATTGTCCTTAGCCCTCCTGTGGTTGTTAATATATTTATAGAAATATTTTCATTGCCTTTTATGACAATAGCCAAATTAACTTCCTAGTTGGAACAGCCTTTCTGATTTTATGCCTTCATAATCTCCTGACATCCTCGTAATCCTCCTGATTGGCTTTCCCTTTCTTCCAAAGGTGGTAAATTCTCTTCCTTTTGTTCTCTGAATTCCAGCTGGTTTCCAGCCAAATCTTTCTGTTCAGCCAAGCCAGTCTTCCCTGTTGGCTCACCTTTCAGCACATAGACACTCCTGCCCCTTGAAATTTTCCATCTTGAGGAATGTCCAGCCTTCCTGGACTCCTCTAGCCTTCAGGACTACCTCCAAAGGGACTTTGTCAGTCTTTTAAACAGACTTCCCTCCAGAAGTCAAAACAGAAGTTCTGCTGACCCTCCTCCTTTTTTCACCAGTCATTTGTCTGATTATATTGAATTGCTTTACTTCAGCATGAACAACCATTCTGTAATGCCAGTTATTATATTCCTACATCCAATTTATTTAATTGGCTAAAATGGGCAGAGGCTTTTTCAGCCTCCAGAGAACATTCAACTTCCAAAWGACTTAGTCTGGTTTCTGAGGGAAAAATTGATGTTACCAGCTGACCAGTCATCTCTGATCAGGTAGCTCACATCTAAACAAATAACCAAATCTTCAGGAAGATTTACACAAACAGCAAATAATTCCAGATAAATCTGAAATGAAAACATACACATATGTAGAATGTATATCTATCAATTTGTGTTTAGAAATATTTACTAATTTCCTCTCAGTTATTTGTTTCTATATCACTATTCTTCGTTGATAAACAGGTAAAACATTCTTTTCTACAAATTTCAAGGGCACAAGCAGCACTTTAAAAGCACAGATAACAAATAATGCTCTATCCTTCAAATACATAGGTTGTYCTGTTATAAAAATTTAATAAAAACTTCAGCTGAAAAACCTCAGGACTTTACTTTCATATAATTTAATTTCTCATTGCTTTTGCTTCTTTTTTCAGTTTACCTGACAGACTTGGATAGATTTTGTTGCCTTTTAAAAGCCCTGATCCAACTTKGTCCAAGGTGTTTGGACCCCTTTCTTTTCCTGTATGCAGACCTTGTGCACAATAAGAAAAAACCTGATTCCCACCAGCATTTTCCTATAAACCAATTTTTTCATTTGCTCTCATAAACCATCTTTGTAATGAATCGTCACATTTACAAAACCATAAAATTCCAAGTGTTTTTTTTTTGGTGGGGACTGTATGAAATACCACTCTAGGGTATTCCAAAGGTTTCACTGGCAGTGTTTGAAAGAAGTTCAATGAGAAATAGATGCTTGGGTAGGCCTTTGCTTTTAGCAAGAATTTCATTTGAAAAATCAGTAAAATCTCTGCTATGAAATGATCATTCCATAGAAACTCTTCAAATTAAAAAAAAAAAAAAAAGTGATTTTCAGCCAGCTCTCAAAGCCCATTAATACTCAATACATGCTGTGGCTTCACCAAAGCTCTGAAAGTTAGCCATGGTACCTCTAGGTATCCTTTGCTCTGCCTGTGCCTTACCACAACCAAGCACTAATTTAGTGCATATTCACAAGAGTTTAACATTCTCTCCATTAAAAAAGGACCTATATAGTAACACAATATTTTCTTTCAGAATTTCTTGCATCTTGGATGATGTCACCAGTTTTTTAATAATGGATTTTCCATTTCAATTGAATATTAATTAATTGAATATTTATTAACTAAGCTGTGCTGAAAATTTGTGACTGCTTCCCAAGACTTGGGAGAGTTTTTGAGAAGCAAAACCTCATACATATGGAATATATCAGTGACTATATCTCTCATATACATAGAATATATCCCCGAATTATGTCCAAAGTTAAAATCTTTCAGTAACTGCTCAAATGAAGACAAAGATTCTCTTAATGATTACTGTCACATTAATGTTTTTTACAAACCAACAATATAAGCTGGCATACAGAGAGGGAAGACATGTTCCTTTATTCACTACTACAGAAAGCTTAAATTAACTGCATGACCAAGTCCTTGTTTGCACGGGAATGAATATAGGATGCATTTCTCCATTTCTTATAGTGGGTGCTTTATAATGCCATTGTTTAAAAGATTTATTCCTTCTTTGTTCAAAAAACCAAATTCCTCATTAAAAAGACATTATATGATATTTTATTATTTAAAGAGTTCTTGTTCAGAGAACATGAATGACACTAAATTCATCAGTGCCTCCCTATCATCTTTAAGCGGAAGGATTATAGCAAAGAAATATTTTTTTCGGTGCCTTATCTTCAGTCTCAGAGGGAGAAGACTATGGCAGACCTAATTATATTCACAATGAACTCAGAGGAAAGTGGTTCTGAGGTGAAATTCTCATTAAAACAATAACTCATATCTCCATATGTTAATTCATAAATAGACGCTGAACTGTGGGATGAGGAGTTTCTCATATGTATCAACTATATTTAGTGTTAATGAGCTTTTTAAATAGTTGTCATGAGCAGTCATGTACCCGGAAATTTGATAAATTCCAATGCCAGAGAGGAAGAGACCCATTCAGACAGTAAGCCTTCAAACTACAATCAAAGCATGACATTTTCCTCCATGCTGTATCTGAATTATCCATTAACCAAGAGAAGTGGAAACAGTCTGACACCAAATGTCATCAGSAAGATACATAAAGGTCATTAGCGCATTAATGTTACACTCAGCACTTGTGCAGCATTGGATGGTGTCACTTTCATTACTTGCCACAAGAAGGGCAATGACACAGAACAATAAAACATCATTTGAGAAGACTTGSAGGTGAGTTTTCAATAGTAGAACATAGAATGACAACAATTGTCTTACATGTTCAGAAGTCAAAATTTAGGGCACAATTTGTGACATAAATTCAAAGTTTAAAAAAACTTTAGCAGTTTCTTCACAGTTATCTAAGACAGTATTTAGTGATATCTAATACTGCATGGCAACTTTTATATTTTTTATTACCTTTGAAGCTCAGCTCTAAAAGTTATTTCTCATTGACATGACTAGGACATTGCAAACTTTAGCATCTCTCTTCAAATCAAGTAATCCCTTCAGTCTAGTTGATATTGCAAAATGTGCTCCAGGCATTTTCTTTTTAGCACCATAAATGAGATAGCGTTCAGCTCTCTTGCATACTTATGCTGCATACGAAAGTGAGGAACATTTATAACTATTGCTGAAATCGGGTGATGCTGAAAATCTAAATTTAACCTTCAGGAATGTGAAAAATGATGCATCTACGTTTATATTTTCACTCAGATTAAAGATGCTTACAAAATGCAGAAGATCTGCAAATGTCTGAGTTCAGGAAGAATTAAAGTGCCCTGATGTCCTTAGCTGTACATCTATGACCAAAATCATAAATGAGTTTAGGTTACCAAGGGGGCAGAAGAATAATTTGCCTCTACTTTTGGTTATTGTCAAATGCATATTAGATTTTTGGAAAATATGCCATTTCTTTTAAAATAGGATAATGATTTATAAGGTTTTTTTCACAACCATTTACGCTTATATGCTGAAATGCAACAGGCATCTAATATTAAACTCAGTCTAAGCAACTGTCTCAGTAAATATAGATTGAATTGAAAGTCAGGCATCTCAATATCATTTGGGATTTGAGTCATGGTAAACAATGAAAAAGCAAACTAAATGAGGTTCACAATGTCAATGTTATTTCAGAGGAATAGGAAAAAAAAAAAAAAAAACCAGCCCAGGACTGTGAATTTTGACATATTCTGTTACTTTTTTCCAGCAAAATCAGTATTCTTGCTTTAGGGACTCTATTGTGAGCACTTATGCAGAAGCTCAAGCCTAGACATGTGGTTTCAGTGAGTGAATTATATCTTTGGAARGAAGAACAGAGGCAAATTTCAGAACAGACCTGCAGGCTCAAGCTATACAGTAAATTTTGGTTTTATTCATCTGTTTTGGAGGCATACAGCTTCAATCTCATTTAAAATGACAAATTACTTTTCCCCACCAGCTTCCCTTACATTTACCCCTGCAAATCAGTGGTCGATATGTATGTCCTCTCTGCTATTTTGATTTAATTTTATCTTGTATTAAAAAAATAATCTGTCTGAAAGTGTTCTRTAGATGTACACAGGTGTCCTAGATTACTGCAGTATTGCTAAGGTAGTGCCCTTTAAATATCAGCTTCATCAGCAGAGGCTTAAAGGACTTTGAAGTGGCTGCTGAGATAGAGAGGTGAAAAAACACACAATTTGCATTTTCTACAGAAATGCTATAAATGTGGCACAGCTATGGTGTACTTCCACCACTGAGTGTAAGGGAAACACTCCATGCCTTCCTCTACTGGAGAGCTGAGATATCAGCTATTCTACTTTCTGCTCTCTCATTCTCTTTGAAATACTTAGGAAAGCAGTGAATCTGAAAATTATTAAACTAYGTCTCATAAATAACTGATAAGGTATATTACAATTTTTACTTAGCAGGAGCTTGTATTAAGAGGAGCCAATTGTGTTAATAAATATGCACACATGTATATCCAGAGAGGAGGAGGGAAAGGGAGGAAAAGGGGGAAGAATAATTTCATTTTCTACTGAAATACAGCATTCTCTGGTATAAAATGAAGCAATTAACAACAGTTCACAGGACTGCATAAGACCGGAAGTGATTATCACAGCCAATTAAAACTGCAGGGCATAATTACATTTGGCAGACTGCAAACCCTTGCTGGAATCTGTCCAGAACACAGGTCCGGACCAGCAGCTCAGTTAGTCTGGAAGCTGGTTCCAAAGAGCCCAGGGTGAGTGTGCCCAGCATTGGCTCTCACACAAGCAGCTGCTTACTCACGAGTTGGCCAAGGGGGCTGTCACAAGAATGGGGCAGCAMAGAGGGATTGTCAGCATCTGTCAGGCAATAATTAAACCTCATCTCTGTACTTTTTGTCAGGCATGTACTTCCTTTCTGTGTATCAGCTGACTAAGTAATTGTCACAATTAAAGGTGCTTCAGTCAATAGACATTTCAGCTGATGGATAATTTCAATGAAGCTTCAAAAAGCACTGATATCTTTTTCCAACTGGCATCCCCAAAATTCAGGAAGCTATTATATTGACAGTCAAGTTTAACTTGACATTTTCTGAATGCGCCTGTCAGACCTATTTTTTGTTATGACATTGAAATTCTATTTGTCCTGTATATGGCTACTAATGCAGGTAAAGAATTCACCAAGTAAAAAAGGAATATAAAACTTCTAGGCATAACCTAAACTCAGAACTCTTGTGCTTTGTCTACGTCCTTTTGCATTTGCTTGTAGTGACCTCAGCAGCCTCTTAGTAAATAAACGAGATGGATGAGGCAAGAAGCACAGGACAGAACAATGTCCAACAGAGGCATTCATTCTTGTCCACATTTATTCATATTACTGTGTTTTGTTCACTGATATATTTTCAAAGATACAGAGACTGGATGAGCCTGGCAGGTATCTCTGGGATTACCTGGTCCAGGCCTCTGCTTAGAGCAAGGTCCATGACAGCAGGTTGYTCAAGYTGAGTTTTGAATATCCCTGAGRATGGAGACTCCACAACATCTCTGGGCRACCTGKTCTTGTGTGCAACCACCCTGGTAGTGAACGCTTTTTTAAATTAGAATTTCCTGTGTTTCACTTTGTGTCTATTGCCTCTCATCTGTCTCTGGGCACCACTGAGAATAATCTGTCTCTGCTGTCTTTAGTGCTGGATCAAGTATTTATGGGCATGCATAAGTCCCCCCTGAGCTGTCTCTTCTCCAGGCTGAGTGGTCCCAGCTCTCTCAGCCTCTCCTCATTTGTCAGATGCTAAAGATCCTTAATTTGGATCCTTAATTTAAGGATCCTGATTTAATAATAAGGACCCTTAATTTGGATCCTTAATTTAAATCCCTTCCCTGGGCTTGCTCCATGTCTCACTTTTACTGGTAAACCCATTTTTTTAGTTAATTTTCTGAGATTTATTTTCTGAGAAAAGAAGTGCAGCTGTGCTGTCACATCCATTTGAGAAGTAGCTACAATTTAATTTTATGGTCCAAAAACAGCAGCAACACACCTAAAGTACGACTCCTGAAATTTATTATCATTGTCAGTAAAAACACCACAACATTTACTAAGGAGAGTTTTCTAAATAAACATATGAACATATTTTGTAYATAATTAAGTTCTTTAATTCAGTTTCTAATTTTGCTATCCATAATTACTCATTTTRCTGTGAATCTCCTGTAATTTTGTAACTTACTTTCAGTTTGCTTCTCAATGGAAGAGGTTCTTTTGGTACTGCTGATTTTGTATATGCTATTATGTATGTAATAAATTATTCAAACCTATCTAATTCATTTTTTACAAGTTAAAAAACCCGACTTTACAAAATAAAAGGGTTAAAAAGTATTGAGTCTCAAAGTATATTAAACTGTGACAGGTTTATGTGTTTTTCTCCAATTTGTTGCTGAGGTAAAAGRATATTTTTRTGGAATGATGAATAGCTTTGTCCCTGTAAGAAAATAAGGATAATATCATACCTGAGGGTTTATTACTGTATTTAATGCTTGTATTTACCAGTTAATACATAAAATCATGAAAATACTTATATTATTTCCTCATCCAAGTCCAAAGTTTGTTTGCATTTAATCCCAGAAGTTTCAGCAATTTCAGAAAAAAAGAAATTGATTCGAAGATGAATCATAAAGGCATGAAAACGCTTCTTATAAARTAATAGTACTGATGTATTCTAAAGTATCTAAGAACAATATTATAGCTTATAGCCATGTCTCTTTCACCACTTTTGTCCAAAAAATATTGTTGGGATTAATTACCACAAAACCATTAAGAAATACTGCAAATGTATTTAGGAAATTAGGTGGTTGATTGAATCAAGTACATGAAGTTTTCTTTCTGGTTCAGGGTGGATCCAGCAGAGACTRTTTTGGAAGACAGAATAGGTGGAAGGGTTCTGCCCTGTGTGAGCCCCTTTGACCCACAATGGGAACGTATTTATGAGATGCAGAGTTGCAGAAGTGGAGCAACAATGTCCAGTGTCCATTTCACACCCTTCGGAGTGTTATCATCAGTATGAAAAAACATAAGGAAAGAAAGTTCCGCTGAAGGATTTGGAACAATCATCAGCCTCAGGTGCTGCAGACTGGACTTTGTGTGTGGGAGTTAAGTGAGAAAGATGAAGGAGAAATGAAGAGTAGGGACAAATGAACACACAAGGGAAAAATAGACGAACCATTTGAAAACTACCATGAGAAAATTTGCTGCTAAACATTTCTGTAATGTTTATGGAAAATTTCTTTGCTGCAGTAAAAATTGTTTCACTTTGCAAATTCAAGCACGACTACTGAAGACTTAATGTAATGTTTCAGGAGGGCATGGAAACAGTTTAGAAATAAGCAGGAGAGGTGAGTGTTTTATGACTCTCTGAGACCTACTGCTGCTATTTCTCAAGCCATCACACCAATTACAGACCCTTGCTGGAGACTGCAGGCTCAGTGAGAACAGGAATAGATATACTGACCCCTATAAAAAATAACTAATTTTCTGTAGATGGTGTCATCAAAAAAGAGTCACAATTCCCAAATGACAATACAGCTCATGTTCTTAAGCATGCATAACAATGGATCCATATAAATTTGTTGCTATAATATATATACTAGATTCACTGAATATCTCCAAAATTCACATAGAGTTCCATTTAGCATTACTAATTTGATCCTATTTTCAGTCACTTGAAAATTTCAGCTTTCTCGTAAAGCTTAAAAAGGACATAAACTGTAATCATAATGATAAATCAGCTGTCAGGAAAAATATTTACATTATATTTAAGATAGCATTATTATAATGGTAATACTTTGTAATTCATTTGACTTCTACTTAAAATAATATCATAATTTCATTTGAATAATCAATGAGAATTGTAGCACAAGAGCTTAAGAATATTAAATATATTGTACACTGAACAGAATAATAGTATCCCTCAAATCTCATTTTATTGTATTTCATACCAGGGAATGACTTTCAACCCCAAACTACTTCTGCACTTCTGTAAAATTATCTGAGAAAGAGGACTACCTTGACATCATTCAAACCCTTAACAGGGTCTTACATTCTGAAAACTTACTCTTTGCTCAGCACTTTGCAGCTCAGCCAGAAGATGCTCCTCTTACCCACTTAAACAGTAAAAAGCACTGGRAAGAGATCTTTTCTTTTAATGGAGCTAGATCCTTAAGAAATCCTATTAATTTCACATCAGGACCTGTACAAGCCAGGAGGAGAGTTTGGAAATCTGGACTGCTTATGTTGGATTGCAAGGAGCTGAAGGCTGCTGCATGTTAATGGGCACAGTGAGTTTAGAGATGCTGCACAGAAACACAGAAGGAATCTTGTGTGGGGAACCAGTGAGGAGTTACGTGGGATTCTGCTGGTGGTGTGTTATTGCTTTACAAGTTAGGAGCTCTTAAGCTAAATATTTTCTCTCAGGGAGACCAGTGAGAGACCAGTGATATCCACTTTGATTTGAAATAGAATTACATGGAGGCACCAAAGAAGACGCCTCAAAATCTTTTTTTTCCTGRCAATGTTTAATGCTTTTATTGGGTGAATGGAAAATATGTATATGAGTTAACTGATATCAGCACATAACAGTTCAACAAAATTCAGCAAATTATTAATTGTTGCTGAAAACCTGTAAGACAGTCTTTTCCTTATAAGGATGACACTCTTAAACACTCATCCTGGTATCCAAATTCAGTTTTTGCAGTTTTACTGAACCCACTAAAATATTTCCACTATTCAATGTTTCAGGGGGTAGATTTACGGAAGACACCAGATGGAAACATGAAGTAGGAGTTCAGTGGTTAACCACAGAAACCAGTGATAAATTGATAAAATGAAGGTTTTTGTGCTCATAGCATCATCACCAGATGACTATTAAGGAGTAACAGCTAAAATTCACCCTCTTTGTCAACTATCTTTGGTCTACTAAATTCTATTCTTTCATTCTGCTGAAAAATCAAAGTTTTTTATATCAACCAGTTGTTATATAACATGATGAACTACATTTAAATAAAAGATAGCRCATAGTGGTAAACTCTAAACTTTTTTAAGACTGATAAAGGTAAATGTAAAGATTTACAAGGAAGATATTTCTAAACCTTCTTATATACTTGATTTTCTGCTCCTATCAAGTCTTCAAAACCACTTCTCCATCACCTTCTTTACGGATGAAATATTCMATCCCATGCAAATAAACACAGGAAAGGAAAATAGTAAAGAGAGAGATGAATTTGAGCACCATTCTTAACACCACCTTTGATTTTTAAACTTTCTGAGATTCTGAAAAGTCTGCATGTTTTGGTACTGTTTAAAATTTTGTAGCCAGAAAACACTGAGATWTGGTGTTACAGTCTGAATACATGATCTGTTCAAATTGGTGAGAAAATATCAATTCTGTCATCCCAGCCATATTGAGTCAGCAGAAAAACTAATATAAGAAATTTATTAGTAGTGTCAAAAAGTAAAATATGTCAGACTGTTAATCCCTGAAACTCTTACTATTGCCTCTAAATTTATTTAGAATGTTTAGATTTAATGTTTCCATTACACAAATTCTCCAGTATTAGTTGCATCAAGTAGCATATTTTATAGGCATCAGTGTTTYATTTTCACACATAAGCCTAACTCTATTCACTGAGTGTTTAATGAGGTTAAAATACACATTACCAGATGGGAGTATTTCTTATTAGCATTCTCCTCATCCTAATTGTGCTGTACAACAGCGGCACGGGAAATTGTGGATCAGTTTCACATCCTGGCCTAACATGTTCCTTCTGTGTAGTCATTTTATATGACAAGATCTTTGTAATTATGTGATCAAATTCTAATTTCTGTGTGCCGTGGCACCTCTACATGAGGAGTGCATGGCCTACATCTATCCAGGGTGTTACTATAATTAGTTTACACTGGTAAAGATTCAAGCGTGAGAGTAAGGGTAGAGTGGAAGAATCTGATCAAATAGAAAATCTTGCTCTAGTTCGACCAGATGCTGGACCTCTTYTGCCTTGTTTAATGACAACTATGCATTGGTCAGTTTTTACTAAATGAAAAAAAAGGGTGCTTCATTTTTCTTTACTTAATGATGAATAATATGAAATCTTTTCATGAGAGAAATTGAAAGCTTATTTTGTGGATTTGGATATTCAGGTACCTGAATAATTTGCTATGAGTAACTTGGTATTTAGTTTGTTCTCCTACTAATTTCTGGATTGRGAGCAACAAGGAAAAAGGGTTAGATGAAAAAGTGATGATTCTTGAAAAAGATTATGTGTCTTAAATCCGGTGTAACTGATAGGGAACATTGTCACCTAGTATTTATGCTGCAGAACTTGCAAGAGACCTCAAGACACAGTAACAAAGAAATGGACAATCTAAAGAGAAATATTGTCTGAAAAGCAAGAAAAGGAAAGTACAGTTGTGTCCTCTTTCAAAGGAAAATGAAGGTACACATAAAGTAAACGTCAGAATGAAGAACAGTAGKAGAAAGCTGAGAGCACCTGAGCGCACCAGCCACAAGTCTGCTCTTTATCTCATCTGTAACAGTCCAGCTGTCACCAGTTCTAAGTGACTGGTGGTTTCTGCTGACCCTGAATGGATAGAATCTTGTTGGAACCCTGGAAACTGAGGATTTTTGGCTTTCTGTGCTAACAGGCACTGACCCTCAAGCAAGCACTACATTTGACCTGAGGTCGTGGAACAGAATTCYAGAGTTGGGGAGTGGCACTGGGATKGTGGGTGTGTAGTTTGAATGGAGGTGTGTAATGTCACAGGGTGCAAAACTTAGGATTTAAGGTTTTGGTATATAGCAATGCAAATGGAGGATTTAGGGTGTTGGCTAAACTCTTCTTYCACCTTTTTCTTCATGGTTTGTGGTGTTTTTTTGTAATTGGGTGAAAAGGTCCACACTGAGGACCACGGGTGGTTGGTTATTGGGTTAAAAGTATAAATAATATAGGTGTCATCTCATTATTGAATAATTAGTGCTTAAAAAACCTTGGAAAGAGTTAGAGACAGAGCCATTTTCTAGCTTGTCAGCTGGAACTCACAACTTGTGAGACTGCTATAGATAAGAATTAATAAATATCTGAGCCCRAATACGAAAACTGTGTAATTCAAGTATTAATCCCTGCTCTAACAGAAAAAAAGAAGAAAAAAACCCCACAGAATCTCACCATTCACAACCATGGGAAGTGAATACAGTCTGCCCTAATGAAATAAGCAAGAAACAGACACATCTGTGTGAATCAGCCCATCACTGACTGGCAAGATCCCAGCTCAGATTAATCACGGGTGGTTTTCTGTCCCAATGGCTTTAAACAGGTGAGGCAAAGCTATGTACTGAACACCACCACATATATTACCTGTGTTTGTCTGTGCTTTTGTGAAATTTATTTCTTCTGAGGGCCTTTAAGATAACTTCAGACTTTGGGAGTATATCTAGGTGACTGCCTTACACAACTGRTATTTTAAATTGATCACTATTGTATGCTTAAACTTCTGGGGCTGTAAAGTAAATAAACCCTCTAAGTAAWGCTGGGAATAAATACTGACAGATTGCAGAACTCCAAAGCAGCCAAACAAAGGCTGACTTTAYATCCTTCTTGAGCAACTTAAAATCCCAGGGTGCAGAATTTTTGAGACCTGGTTTGTAACTGAGAATTATGAAGTATTTTCATTAGTTTGAGCATCCTCTGCACTACCATTTAGTTGAAGGATTTGAAATCATACACTTTTGGATTTGAGAATCAGAATATTCAACAGCATATCAACTCCATCTTTTGGAACCCTGTCTGATAAAATTGTTAAAGCAGCYTTGTCCTTGGTTTTCAGCAATGTAACTTAGAATAGAATCAGTAGCCAACTACTAAGAGAAAAAAGTTTCAAACCAAGCAAAAATACCATTTTTCACACAATGCTTGATTACAAGAGTTGAATTCCTCCCTTTAAAGGTACACAGAACTGTAAAAAAATGTGAAATGGAGTTTGGAAAAAGACTATGATTACAGACAGCAGTGGAAAATTTCCCTGAACTCCCAAGTAAGAGAAGACTGAAAGGTATTCTTGGGAAATGTCATGGTCATGACATTCAGTTCTTTCATTTCTCCTTATRTAACCGCTATAGATCAAATGTGAAGATATGGATTCTTTTGGGGTAGAATTAGTACCTTAACAAGAACTTCTGAAAAGTTCAGTAATTAAATCTCAGRACTCTCTAACTGAAAACCTTTTCCCAAGACTAAAAATAAGAAGAAAGCTTATTTCTATGAGCTACAGTACATGATAAAAGGGCTTTTAAATATTAAATGATATATGCAACCAATAATAAACATATTCTGTATGAATATGTGTCCTATTTAAATTTCTCAGCATTTGCCTTAGATGCAGAATTCAGTAGCTACTTCATTTGTCTAAGAGAAAACATAAATACACACAGTAACTACTCTCTTATTACTTCAATGAAAAATTCATGTCTTAGGCTACAAATCTATGTTTTGTTCACTTGGTCTGCTATCTATTGGGAAATTAGTGTTGCAATTCTGCTTTTTGAAATTATTTGGGTGTTCAGGGAGAGAGAGAGAACATGAAGGAAAGCTGATTATTCATCTTGTTTTACATACATTTAATCCAAAACTACTTGTATATGCTATTTGTTTATAGCTCTAAGAGCAGTACCTCTGGTCAATTGTATCCATTTTATGATGAAATAACTTATTTAGTTACTACTGCAACACAAGACTTTTTTTTCTTTTTTTTTTTAATTTTAATTCAAAGTATTCAGAATTACACAAATACTCTTATCTATGCAAAAAAGCATAGCAATCAGGATATCTGTCTATTAATTGTGCTCAAAAAAGGTTACAAAATAAATTAAATTCCTTTAAACTATTTAAAGTTAGAAAAATTAATAYGCCAGGAAAACTTTGCAAAGATAAAACAAAATCTTCAAGAAGTTTTTGGCATTACTAAACTGGATTCTTAGTAATAATTATATATTTGGGTTTGCAAAAGAATATATTTGGTCTGTAAGTCATGTCACACCTACTCTTCTAGAAATTATTAATTTAATAAAGATATTCAGTATTAAGATATATCCATTTTTATCCTATAAATTACTTATTTAAAAGCAAAAGTTGGGCTAGTTTTGTTGTATTACTTTTTCACTACTTTATGCACTCCTGCCATTTCAAAAGCMGAACACATATCCATGTGTATCCATTACAATAAATCTAAATGTACCCTTTGGTTYGGATTTAAGAGATGAGACTGGACGACAACAGGAGAAATGAGGAACATAAAAAAGATGAATATAGAAAGCACACCATAAATAGAAATATTATGCACCATTAAAAGTTACTCAAAACCTGAAGTTCAGTAACAGCCCAAAGTGATGTCAGCTATTGGCAGCAGACTCTGTGAAAACTGGGACCTCCAGTCAGCTGGATCATGGATGGATTTCCCCAGGGGGAATCAAGATATGCTGTAAGTACCTGATAGATGCAAACACAAGGCAGTTCCAGAGCCAACTAAAACAGTCTCACATCAATACAAACATTTAAAGACTCTTTTGCATGAATTATATCTTTTTCTAAGGGAAGTTTATTGGAGTTTCTGATGGACAGAAATGCCTCATAAAGGAAGCTGGAAATTGCAGCATGGCTATCAATCTAAAAAAGCAGTTTATGAGAATTTTTCCTCCCTTCTTAGAGCCAAACCTGATCTAAAATCATAATTAGGCCTAGGGCTCATTATGCTTTGGACAATAATTCTGACACATACTGGGTAGTAATGTCAGTGTTTACAAGGAGACAATTAGTCGTGTCAGTGAGGTTTGACTTGCCAAACCACAGCCCTACTGCCTAAAATTGGCTTTTCTTCCATAAAGTATGATACTATCACTGATGTACATGCATCTGAGGGGCAGTATCTTTCAGTTCTTTTCAGAGAGGAAACACTCTACTGACCTCCACCTCTCACTWTGAAGAAAGAACCCTCATTTCTCAGGTCCTGTGAAATAGTAATACAGGCTTCTGTCAAAGGGGCCTTTAATGCCATCCAGTATTTATACTGATAAATACATTTCTCTTCTTTGAGAAGACAGCTAAGGTTATACACAAATTTGTGCTCCTTTTTTCCCTGTCTTGCCCTCTGCCATTATGACTTTAACATGTGTATCTCAAAGGAARAAATCAGAAAAGAGACTGCTTGGAAAACACGCTGCATAGTTTTCTGATAAAAGCATTAGCTCAAAATCAACAAGATTTTTTTAAAAAAGAACAAACCAAAACAAAAAAAACAACCAAACAAAATATCCCCAAACAAAAAACACAACAAACTTTCTTGGAAATTCTGTKATAATGATTATTTTTAGAAACAATTTCAGAAATAGATAATATCTCTATATCAGCTGCAGCCTACCACGCTAAAAAAGCTTTTGCCAATCTGAGACCTGTTTTAAATGCCAAATGCAGAGGAAATATCCCTCCTACCTCCAAGAAGTTGCTTCTGCTTCATATTTCCACAGTTAATGACATTTATTAAAATGTTTGCATAGGGACCAGAAATAGAAATATTTATCCTTTAAAGAACAGAAGTGTTGAAGAAAATGTATTTACCCMAATTTCATATTTTCTGCTTTTTCCTCTGTCACTCAATTTTCTTGGTTTTTTAAATTATTTTTTTTTCCCAAAAAACTGGAATCTTGCAAATGGTAAAAAAGATAAGCTGTTTTGAAAGAATAGGACTGTCATTCTAAGACTATTTTGCTGCACAGTCTGTTTCCAAAGTAATTCCTTTTTTTTTTTTTTGTTAATTAATCAACTCATGCCATGTTTTAAAAAGCTTATGTATTTAAGTATTGAGAAGCAAATTAAAAGAAATCAGACCCTTTTTCAAGGCAATGGAGTGCTACTGCAGGTTAGTTATATTCTGGTCCTTCAGGTGAACACAGTTCTAATCTGATTCATGCAATTTTATTTTAGTGAAATCATAAGAGAACAGAGCAAAACGATTTTATTCTCATGATTCTTATTTTTCTGGGAGGTCACTCTAAAACAAGGCAGCAGTGCTGTAATGAAGGGAATCACTGGAACAAACTGAATATTTATAGTTTATATGCTAAAGGTGAGAATTGTTGACAATTAAAAATGGTAACCAAGAGCCAAATATACCACGACTAGCACCAGAGATGACCAGGAAAGACACAGTCTTCAGTTTTGGTCAAAATTAGGGGGAAAATTGGGTTCACAGGAATTATGTTTCAGGTCTGAACAACCTATTATTATTCTTACTTCCTCGTATCMTGTGTACATCTGTGTATACACACATGTTTCTATGGATGTCATGCCTTTTTTTCCACTTCATAAGGTACCAGTTCCTTGATAAGCAAGAGTCAGAGAGGAAAGTTTTACATGAAAAAAAAAGGTCAGAGTTCCAAGACATCTTAGTCCTGCTCCAGGGGTATTTTTTTTGTTACAAAGCAGCATTGATGGCAGAGAGGGACATCTAACACTAAACCTTGGCCTCCTGGGGAAGCAGAATGACAGTCCYTTTTGACCCACCTTTTCACTGCCATGTGAAGGGAAGGGAATGTAATTCTTAAAATGGTCTGAGAASCAGTGAGGGGCTAATGAAAGTTTTCCATGAAAGGTGATAATCCAGGAAGGAACTTCAGCCTGCATTATTATCCAGACAATACCTACTGGGTAAATAAAGTTGCAACTACCTATTCTGTAGCTCTACATGTTTCACGGGTGTCTTTTTCTATGTCTGCAGTTATGAAACTCAGAGCAGTATTAATTCAAAACATTTTATTTTTTAAATAGCGAGTTTAATTTAAAAAAAAAAAAAAAAGTCTTTCTATAAATCATTCAGGGTGACTGATGCATTCATTTGATGTCCAAATGCTATTCGGCTCATAATAAAATTATGCCAAGCTGGAATTACAGAATCTGAAGTGAATATCTGAAGACTTTTCTGTCCCTCAGAACGTGACCAGAAGAGTTWGTGACTGGGAAGGCAAGCACACAAAATGTTGCATGCCTCTATTTGTAATAGAGAAATTGGAAAATGTGTTTGAGAACATTTTCTGCATTTTACTCAGTATGAAGCTAAAGATTGGTCCCAGCACTGCCACATCCAACCTATCTTCAACTTACYAGAAAAATCTAGATTAGCTGGAAATGAGCAGCTCTTACCTGCCAACACCACCCCGGGAGGTTTGACAGTCACAGGCAACCATGTACTGTGCAGTTTTCACTGCCAGTTTGGTGTGTTGCCTGGTTTAGAAGCACTGGAAACTTTAGACAGAAAAAACAATTACTAAGTGGGTGCTGCTGGAAAGCATTTTGCACAGCTCACCTCCACGGAGCAGAGCTGTGGGCAGCCTGACATCCAGCAGGGAGAGAGGCTGGAGCAGCAGCACGGGGAAATTTCAGCTGGCCATTATGGAAAATCCCAGTGTCTGTCTTGGCTCTCAGAGCAAGATTCAGTGTTTAATTTTTCAGCAGTTTTAATCAGATAGAAACTTTTGAAGTGCAATGCAGCCATGAATGTAAAGGCAATAGCTTGAAATTTGGGCAGGATACTGACAGCAGAGTGCAAGTGTTCTGCTTCCCTTTCACATGTTGGGATAGGCAGAACAGGCTGTCACTAACTTCTGCTGTTTGCTGGTGGGGTTCTGTTTGTTTGTTTTGAAGCAATACTGTCTTTCTGAGTGCAAATACTGATTTTTACCCTGTGAATTGCTATTTGAAAACAATTACCTACGATTTAAGCAAAAATACTTTCAATTTAATGAGTTTAATGCCATTAATGTATATCTATAACCACGCTGGTCTCATGATAACTACCTCTAACTTAATTTAAACYTCCAAAATATTATTTGAAGTTACAAAAATATTCTGAGAATACCATRTGAAGTCTGGGATCCTGGTAGAGCAATGATGAATTTCAAATGCAAAGACCAAAGAATCACCTTCTTTTCAGGCCATTGTCAAGAGCTAGTGCTGATACTAATACTGATACCTCCTGTCAGCTGCTGAACCATGGTGGCTGCAAAACATGGCTGGGCTGAAGGGATCTTGTAGTGACATAAGAGAATACCACAGATATTTTAATAGAATCTCAGCATCACAGAATTGTTTAGGTTGGAAAAGATCCTTAAATTCATCAAGTCCAACTGCTAAAAAACTGTTAAACAAATATTAAAGCTGACACACTGCACAAGCTGAGCAGAATACATCACAATCCTTCAACATAAAAGTCAGCAGTTTAGCCTAGCTCTGTCTGATCCCCAGTCAGACCACAACCTGGGAGTAATTTGGGCATCTTCTTAAGCAGGGATCAATATATCTAAATTAAATTCTAACCCAGGTAATCCAATTTTCTTCTTTTCTCTGTGAAAAGAAAACAAACAAACAAACAAACCCCTCCAATTTGAATCTAGGCAACACTTCAGTAAACATCTTGATTTGTCATTCAGGAGTTATTTTTTYCATTTCTATATCAGCCACAGGCAAWTTATTGAAAGATGTCTAGAAACCAGACAGAGAACAATTAATTTCAAATGAAGCCATTTATACTGACTAGCAAAGAATCATCATGTCATGAACCAAATTCTTTGTCTACAAACCCGAGCAGAGAGGTTTCTTCATCCTCCCTGTCCTCTAATGTACTTTTGGGACTCTGCCTAACAGTGAGGCTTGTAGTGCAACCTCCAAAACCATTCAAGTCTCATCTTCTCTGAGATGACCAGAGAGGGTGCCAGTTATTGCTGACTCTAATGGCATTTTCTGTGATGTAGACATTATCAGACAGGAATCCCAATGAGATATGCCTGTTAATTTATAAACAGGAATTTAGTGTCTTTTTGTCCCTCTTCTCACCGATCTAGCACAGATCATCGAGAAATTAAGAGAGATTTTGAGTTCTGAATGTTTGAATTCATCAGCAGTGAAACTAAAGTTCTTTTTTTAAGTATCTCCAAACCTGGAGCTGTCTGAACACACCCAAAAAGCTCCTGCCTATGACTGCTCTTGTAATGCAGTATTGCAGTAGCTGTTTAGAATGTGTTTTTATTTATTTTGTTGGTAAGTCTGTTTTTCAAGAATGACTGCCAGACAGGGGTGACATTTMAGTGACTCCAGCAATGTCACAAAAATCATCATTTGATGGAACTACAATGCAATTAGCAGAATTATGTCATTCAGAAAACAGACTTTGTGATTTTTCAGGCAGCACATCCTAATAGTTAATTATCACTACTACTACTGAGAGTTTTTGAGTTGCATTTGCTGCAATATCTGCCTTCTCTAACATTTCCTCCTCCCAAATTTCTCTGCTTCCACACTGTCTAAGTTCTCAATTATATATTTTTTTTATTTTCTTATGCATTTTTGTTTCATTGACTATTAAGACTTGGCTCATGACTCTGRAAAAAAAAGATTCTAAATAATTTTAGTTAATTTTTCCTGATGTATTAGGCAGAGATAAATCTTCCAGAAAGAAAACAAGGGAATAGCAAGCAATTTTTAAAGGCTTGATTTCTAATGTAGGCATTCACTTACAGATGACATATGAAAAAAAGATTAGAAGAATTCTAAATGCTTGTCTAGTTGTCAAGCTGCCTCAGACTCACAATTTCAATATTTACAGCTTGCACTCTAACCTGTTTAACAATGCTTGGTAAAGTTCCAGGCACACGRATCAAGTCTCAAAGGACAATCAAGGTTATTTAAAAACAATTTGGTATGTAGGTGCAAAAGTCCCACCTTTAATTTAGCAGGCAAAATTAAAAGTATTTCTGATTTTTCCTAGCTAAGGTGTTCTGCTTTTACTCAGTGCAGCAGGAGGAGGAAGGCTAACTGGCTGCAACAGATCATTTGTATAATAAAGACATATTAAACATTATTTTATTCTTTAAAAAACCTACTCTAATATTCTTCATAGATTTCTATTTCAATATTGTTTACCATTTGTGCATAAGATGCAGAGATTTCTCTCAAATGTYTCTATAGGTAGCTAACATAACCTTAGGGAGGGAGAAAAACAGGTTTATATATTTGACAGTGTTGTTGACTTTGCTATAATGY
The DNA here is from genome assembly GCA_003546035.1 of Mixornis gularis. NCBI lineage: Eukaryota > Metazoa > Chordata > Aves > Passeriformes > Timaliidae > Mixornis > Mixornis gularis. Next base: position 2,742,481 of record QVAJ01000008.1, read on the forward strand.
CATTTCTAGAATAAAAGCAACTAAGCAAGTAAAGGAACATCTTGCAGCGGATTACGTGGTAATAGCTTTAAAGGCAATTTGGAGCCTCTCACTTTCTATATTCCTTAGAATGAACACAACAGTTATAAAGGTTTTCAAACAGGAAAAGGCTCATGCTGCAGCTGAAGTATTTCATGATGACAGGTAAAGGCAAAGCTGACAGGTAAAGGCAAAGCTCCTCAGCATATTTCATATAAATTCTAAAACGATTTTGAGAACTACCTTTTGGAGGGGGAGAGGGAAATCATGATTTATTAAACAAGTAAATGATGTCTAGCTGTGCTTTTGGCTGATGTTTTCCCTGTATCATTCTATACAAACTTGGGCAGCAAACTTTCATGAAAGCACCAGTTCAGTGAGAGAAATACATAATGCAAAAATGTACTAAATATCCATCACCTTTGAACTTCTCACTAGTTAGAATCTAAATACTTATAGCTTAAACTGAACAAATTCAGGGAGATAGCTATGACAATCCTAATGATATAGCACTATTCAATTAAAAATACATTTAATAGTTTAAAGAGTGACAAATACTGTCTACTATACCTGTAGCAGTATTTTACCCTTCCCAGTTATTCATATCTTTAATTACTTTTCACAGTGGTTTGTCTTGTTTTTCTCTCCCTCTGCTATTTCTTTTTATAAATCAGTTGTACAGAGTAAAAAAGAAATCTAAGCATATTCATTCCACTTCTATTGTTTTCTTTAATGGAATGTCAACAACTATTGTAGTTCTGAAGAGCTCCATTGTRCCATGGACTGTTGAAGCCAACAGTGGATTTTAAAAGCTGCGATTATAGCAGCCATTCATGATGACAGATACAACTGTATTCATTTAAATATATTCAGAACTTCTGACTACCTCACCAGTCTTTAGTGTCAATACTATCTTGTGAAAAATGGTACAGATTCCCGCAGCAGGGAAAATCATRGTCACATTTACACTGGGCTTCCTGTAGAAAAAAATAAATCACTGCTTTCTCTACATGTATTTTTCCATTCTCTACTGGTGGAAGCCTCTTACTGCTTCTACATTTGCATATTCATTTTGTCCCGTACACCAGAAATCTTTAAGGGGTGTTGTTGCAGTCTTCTCAGGCTCCCATTGCACAGTATAAAGGAATATATGTTTGTCTTAAACAAATGCTCTGTCCAAGGCTGTTCTACTGCCTTGGTTTGAATTCACAGCTACTCTTCTGCAAGCAGCAAAACTGCTATCTTATTTAGGAAAAAGAGTTTTTGTATTACYATAGGCTTTAAAAATCGGCCTCTTATCTCATAGAAGAACTTCCTAAAAATACAGTAGGATTTTTAAATTGTCTTTCTCTCGTTAAAAGTTTATTTTCCTTCCAGGACAGAAAGTTTCATATATTTCTTCAATGATGTATTACTCAAAATTTAGTAAAGGTCAAATACAGCTAAGCACTTCTAAAACTCTTTGGTTTTTTTTTTCTCCTCACAACACAAACACAAAAGCAACCTGTGTGTTGCTTGCCTCTCCTCTCCTCTCCTCTCCTCTCCTCTCCTCTCCTCTCCTCTCCTCTCCTCTCCTCTCCTCTCCTCTCCTCTCCTCTCCTCTCCTCTCCTCTCTCCTCTTTTGGAGATTTTGGAGAATAAATAGAGATTTCTTTCTGTTGACTGGTRGTCAGCAAACTCCATTCAAATTTAATGAATGAGTGTGTGTATGTGTCTAATTAAAACACTTGAATATTTATAATTAAAACTACAAGAGATGAAACTGATTTTAATAGTCATGTGACTATTGTTTTTATTAGAATAGGTTTAAAAATCACCAAATGTTTCTTAGCTATAGATCAGTACATTTTTCACCCYCTTTCAAATTTTTAACATAACAGCCCACCAACCCAGTGCTAATGATTTATTTCTTTTCTCAAAATCCTTTACAGACTACAGGTTTAGCACTGGCTTAGCTTTTATTTTAATGGCTGAAATTGCAGAAAACAATTTTTTTTCCATCCTAATTTGCTGAAAATGCTGAAAGGCCCTTAAAAAAATAAATACCCTTTTTCTATGCAAGTTGAAGATACAATCCACATCCTGAAAATTTAACAGTAGTTCAGTTAATTTAAATAGATGTTATCAATTGCTATAAACGAACAAGAATTAAGACCACCTCCAATTCAGGTTTTGAATCAGAATTGCATTTCTTATTCTACTCATTTTATTTACTCTTCCATAATATACATGAGCAGGAACTATACGGAACTTCCACACATGTAGTTATTCATTCYGCAACAATTAACTTATTAAAAGACCTCTCCTTTCCACCCACAAAATCCTTTTAAAATACCCAAAGGAAAAATGTCATTTTTCTGTTGACTCTGTAWAGTGTTTTTAATCAAGTTAATGTAAGTTTTCTGCCCTTTGATACTCTGAAGCACTCAGTTTAATAAGGGAACCCGATCAGCTGTCATGTTTTCTTAGAGGAGTGACTTTGCCATATATTCAAAAATGGAAGAAAAACTTTCAAGTCATCAAAGTCTTTTAATTTGGCCTGTAAGGCCCAAACACCACCCCCCACCCCCCCTCCATAATTTCTATTGCTTGGGTTAGTTTCCTTTTCTTAATAAAGTAGCATTTTTAAGAACTGTTTTCAAAGGACAAATCATAAAAAACAACACTGACAGTTATCGTGTCTTTTGGAACTATTAAATAAAAACAGGACTCTGTACTTGTATTTATAATATTTTATTCCAATTTATACACACTGTAGTCTAAAGTAAGACATCTTCAGTGCTTTATCCTTTCTGCCCACCCCTTGCAGGCACTTCTACCTGTATGTCTTTCTGAGTGGAGCTCATAAATCCTTGTTCTCTCAGCTTTATGTGAATATCAAAACTACCATGACAGATCACAGAGATGCTTTTGAACCACATAGACAAGACACCTAGAGCAGAACAGTACAGACATTAGCTTTTGAAAATATGAGATGTAATCTGCCAACTACCATTTATAATATATTGGAATAAGACATTACAGAACACATGCAAAAGCRTTTTGAAATGTCCTAGACTTTTCAAAAGTCAGCTTAGGTCTTTCAAGCATCTTTCTTCAGTCTTTTGAGCCTCTCTTAGTAAGAGAAATAGCTGCATAGGCCTATCTCCTATTAAGTRTAGAGCTTTTTATTTGTGCACGAGAATAGGGGAAAAAAATAAATGCTTTTCCTGTTGTGATCACATAATCTCCACTAAATGTCACATTATCTACATTTTGCAAGTGTCTTTTCTTCCTAAATCTCTGTTCCTGCCCTCCCATTCATCCTAATAAACTGTCACTGCTCAAATGTAAGCAAAAAGTCTAGGTACTGCTAGCTGCGTGAAAATGACAAACAGGTCACCTAGATTTAAATTTTCGTTTTTCCTGGTGGTGTCAGAGTAGCTCCTCAGAAAACTGAATTTACTCCTAAAAGTCTAGATATTAAATTAAAAAAATAAAAATGCATATCCAACCCACACAAAGGAGTGAGCCTATTTCTATTTAAATTAGCTTATCACAATGCATTTTTTGCCCTTTGCCTAGTTTATTCATGAGTGACTTTTTGAATTCTCAACGCTAGCTCAAAAATTCAGAAAAAAACTAATGGAATTGTTTTGGAAGAACAAAGCACTTGAAAATTCAAAACAGGGATGTCAGCAACACTCTGCTACTGCATGGAGGGGTGGCTGCTGGGCTGGAGGCTGTGGCCCGGTGGGAAGGTGCTCACTTTGGCCCTGCAGGAGCAGTGGTCCCTGCTGCCTCTGTGTCCACGGACTATTTTTGTGCTGCCTTTCTTCCCAAGGCTTGGYTTGTCCCTGCTGCTGCCTGAGTTTTGCCCAGGGCGGGGTGGGTAGTTTTCTGGAGGGCAGGAACAACCAGAGCAGTGTTTGTGGGGTGGCAGCATGGCCCCTCAAAGGCACCTCCTGCTGCTGCTGCACATCTCAGATGTGACACCGAAACCCAAAACGCGTCACTGGTTTGTGTGTTCATGGGGAAGGCTGGGCAGAGTGCTTCAGACAGAATGGCTTGGGCCACTGAAATCAGAATCAGAATCATTAGGTTGGAAGAGACCTCCAGGATCATCAAGGCCAACCCAACCMTAAYCTCAACTAAACCATGGCACCAAGTGCCACATCCWGCTTTTCTTAAACACATCCAGAGATGGTGAWTCCACCACCTCCCCGGGCAGGCCATTCCAATACTTTACTGCCCTTTCTGCAAAAACTTTTTCCTCATATCCAGCCTATATTTCCCTTGACTCAGCTTTGAGACTGTGTCCTCTCATTCTGTCAGTTGCTGCCTGACACAACTGAGAGGCAATTTCCAACCCCAAAATACAAAGGTAGGAACCTTTCAGTGAAAATGCAAATAATCAAAGGGGGTAGCATGTTAGGGCAGGTCCAGCATGGGATGCCATAAGGTGCTTGGGCTCTAGTGCCAGGCTCAGAGCTGGGGAGGAGCCAGATGTTCATGGCAAGTTGCACTTCTCTCTTGGATGTGCATAGAAGGGACAAAGTTTCCTGGCAGAGCTCTACAACAAGAAAACAAAAAAATCACCTCTCTCCTCGGCTCTTTACCTGCCTGGGCACTAAAGACTATTGATAGCACCATAAAAAATGCGCTGTTAGAAGATATGTGTAAGTACTGAACAGAAATAGGAGCTTAAAATAAATTTACCATCTCTACACTGAAGTGTTATAACCCACCTACTTTCTAATAAAACATTTATTCTGTTTACTGCAGCTCTCAAACCAAAACCTTTGTTTTCAAAGAGGACTCATTTTTCTTTATGTTTAACTTGCATTGAATTGAGAGTATTGARGTAWAAAAGGAAAGCTTCCAGTTGTCTTGTAGTCACAATCATCACTTTCAAATAAAGCACAGAATGAAAAAGGGAAACTTGGTGTTACATGTGAAGCACAATTCGTTCTAACTGCCAAAATTAATCAAAATAGCAATATTTTAATAGAAAACCCTATACTTATTTTGCACACTTCAACTAGCTTAAAGAAATGCATGCTGTGATTCCRTCCTAAGAAAACTTAAATACCATGAAAAATAATAACAGTAATCTTGCTYTAGATATATCAAGGTAAAAGCAATATATTTTATTAGACAAACTGGTATATTAAGCCCCTGAGATTTAAAGACAGCCATGTACACCCAAAAGCTTAAGCTTTTTTTTTTCCCCAGCTGTACATCTTGTTTAGAAAGCAAATAATATTTCTACTACAGATTTGTACTTGTCTTCTTTGAAAAGCTGACATGAATCTTAGCGCTTGTTTTATAACAAGAAAATATTGTGTAGAGCCAGCTTGCCATTTCCAAAGGTTATAACCATAATAACTGTGCAACCTTAAAGTAGGATTCATGTGATATAGACGCCTATGTTATAAATCTACATTTGAGTTTGTCAACTAAAGCCCTTGGATAGTCARGAGATGGAAGAGGAATTCTGTAAAACTCAGCTCATCTGATGTTCAACGCTTTGGCAAAAAGAGGACACCAGTCATACCATGGAATTATCAGGAAGAGCAGCCAGTGAGTGTTAATATTAAGTTTAGGTGAGAGGAGTCTTACCTCTAGGAAAAAAAACCCCACACATACTCACCATAAATAAACTTTCCACAACTTGAGTAAAAATTGCACTGTGGGACTAGTGGCACCACAAGGGGCTTGTTAAGGGCTGGGAATGTTCGTTGTCATATCGAGTGTCTGGAGAAATACAATCCTCTTGTTGAACATGGGAAGAATGCAGTGAGGTGAAATGGAATTATTTAGAGGAGGAGAAAGCTCACAGGCATCTTTCTACTCTAGTTCTTCCTTCTTCACTTTGTGTAAAGAATGTGGAGGAAATTCACTGATTTATATCACTGCTCAGTTATGTTTCTATGAGGTTATATCTARTATTTTTAAATTAATCCAGTTCTGGGTGTGAATATAATACTCCAAAGCAAAAACTGCATTAAAGAAATGGAAAAATGTCATTGCTGGTTCCAATTTCTTTTTCATGTTCAAACAATTATTATGTGTTATCATGTTCAGACAAGAAAAAAACCCAAAAAACAAGCTGGTGAAATTGTTTTCCTATATTAAGCTYTCACATAGATAAGTAAAGCATCAGAAGTTAAATTATAATACAATTTTGATTTAGTAATTTCTGTTCCCTTTAATATGTATTTAATTTTTAAACTTTTCAGATAAAGTACCCTAAAGTAGAGTTATTTCTCTTCACTGCTGAATTTTAGCTCTATTTTTTCCAATAAGTCAGTAGGTGTTTTACCCAAATTTATTCCAGTAAGGGGTGAAACAAACCRTTTACCAAAGTGAGTAAACTGGGAAGAAGTATAATTTTAGACATTCAGAATTAAAACTTGTACTTTATAGCCATGTAGAAATAGATGGGCAGGTTTTCTCTCTTTATTATGGTAAAAAAAAAAAATCATCTCTTATTCATCAGGTTTTGGGGGGTTACTATGTAGCTACCATGCATTTTGYCTAAAGCATGAAGAAAGAATATTTAAATTACATTTAGAAAATTGTTTCATTCATTAATTGAAAGAAATTACATGACAGAATAACCAATAAAACATCAGAGTGATTTGCAGATCTGCTTTTTTAAAAAAACTGACTTCAATTTTTAAAATTAACATCAGTTCTGATCTTTCATAACCAGAAAGTCAAAAGATGAAATGTTGACACACTAAGTCAACGGGCAAATAGACACCAATCTCAGAGAAACTAAGATTTCAGTCTTGRTTCACCCTTGTAATTGAATTCCAAGTAAAACTTGTTTCTTAAGTTTGATATGCACTGTTTTTCTATTGTTTAAATACTATGATATTTTGKGTAATTAGTTAATACAATGAGATAACAAAATGAAAAAAAGCCTTTTTTTTTTTCCTTGGGCAGTGGTGAAGGGGAGATGACAACACTTCTGAGGATGTCAATACTCKTCAAAAGTTACTCTTTTGATATAGAGAAATATACATTAGATAGGTTTYGAGGCTACTATTCTGTTAACACAGGTCCCCATGTGATATTGCTGCAGTTAAAATGAGGTGTCTTTCCTTTTCTTCTGTAAACAAAAAAAATCTGCTTCTATAAACAATTGCAATGATTTCAGGTACATGTATTGTCCAGAATTTCTCTCTGAACATATGTATTACTAATAAAATTTTGCTTAGTAGCTCTGAATTTAGAACTTGCCTAAGCCATTTGAAAGACACTGAAAGAATAGAAAAATGCTCTCCATTTTAAAGCTAAATATTCAGTTAGTCCAATTGTGTACAGACTTTTTAAGAATGTGTAGAGATTGTTTTTAGGATGGGTCAACACAAGATCCATATGTTATTGTACTGGTACATTTTATACTCTGATTTATTAAAGTACTATCTTGGAAGACTCCACTGTACATATAAATTATTTAAAGCMGTATAAAAAAAGCTGTGGAGATGCCAAATGCTCAGTTAGGACAGTATTGGTGGATTTAACATACTCTAGGGAACGTAAATTAAAATGAAGCCTTCTGATTCCATAGCAATAATGTGAAACATTAATATTCAATGTAATTTATCTACTTTTTAAAAGGTTGTTTAACAGGCACCTTGGGTACCTTAACAACAGATTTATTTAATTTTGTGAGATACTATTGAACTACAAGTTTACATGTCTTTTATGTCTTTAGTAGTCACTAACACATTTTTGTGATAAACTTTTGTCTACAAATTATTTCTCTCTGTAGAATGTAGTTCATCTTAAAAACCTCACTGCATTAAACTGAAACATTATATGCAAAATGAAACAATCATCCTGGTAACAACATCCGCTCACATTGTTTTTATTTCAATATTCTCATATGACTCACAAAGAAAGGGAAATTGACTCACACAAACAAACTTCCACTTTAGAAAGGTCACTTTCCCATTTTTTTTCCCCATCACCTGATGTGAAAAAGCAAACTTGTTTGGAGTTATTATTTTACTTTAGTCTTTAACCTTACACACAAAGCCAAAATTGAAAAAAATCCTAACATCTTCATGAAAAAAAACCCCAGTACAAGTTTAAAAAGACATTAGGTTTATAATGACACTTAGAAATAGGCAAAATTGTAGATTTAACAACAGTATGCACAGTAATACACTCCACTTTTTGCATAACATGTGATTTATTAATTTAAGTGGAATTCTTCATTTTGATTATGGACTATGATTTCTTCTATTTCTTATCAGCTATTGACACAACACCTAACTTTTACTATCACCAGATTGTCCACAGGGAGTACAGGACTCCAGCAGAGGCCATGACTGCATCATCAAATACTAGTGGCCACATCCTGGAGGACTTTTGGTAAATAACAGAAAAAAGAGCAGTATYCTGTGCATGAAACAGGACATTGTCCAGAATGATGAGCATATAAACACATCACCCAAARGGAACAAGTTATTCGTCAGGTCTTATTTTAGAGAGAGAAAATTTTCCTTCTAAAGCCCATAGAGTCTGTTTTATTAAATATGTTTTGACCACCCTTCTTTGCCTACTTCATTGAATTACTATTTAGAGGATCTTCTCTCTACCCTGAGTACAATAGGAATAATCTCTAGTAATTAAAACTGTGTCTTTGTGAGCACCCCTACTCAGCATATGACAAAGGAAGAAATGTCAAAAGGTCACCAGCAGCAGGGTTGAAAATGAATCTGGAATTTTTCTCCCTTTTGCATCTCTTTTTTGGCTAAATTGCTGAAGCTGGTTTTCTAATTCATCATTTCAATTTATAACATAGAGTACGTGACATCATCTGCACTTCCTTTGAAGTAAAATACATAAAGCTTTGCTCATTGCTGTGTTCATATAAGGCTGGTTTTGAAAACCCTCTAAACACATTTACAATAAATATTTTTAATTAATATTTATAGGGAATATTTTATCAAACATTGACATAATGTTTTGATTATTATTACTAAAATACACACAGGAAATTAATTTAGACCCTTGTTTTCAGGYGTATTAAAATGATTGCACTGTAAAAGAAAATCACTCATTTGTAATTTAGAAAAAATAAATTCATCCCACTCTTCAGCCATAAATTTGTTAAACCTACAGGATTTTATGCATTTTAAAATGGTAGGTTAGTATTCTGAACATGCTGCTTTCATAATGAATCTATTGTTTGCTTTATATTTTATTAGTCTTTGCACAGAGCAATGGTAAATAGAACTTCTATCTGAGTATGTTCTGGGATTGAATTAAATTAATGATGAACAAAAGGAATGAACGTCAGCTCTGATAATTATGAGGATCAGCTGAATCAAGGAGTCACTGGGTACATTCAGTATGGTTCACACCTGTCATTAACTTCAGAAACCCAGCTGAGTCTGTGCTACAGCTCTAAATGCTCAGAAAACAACTCAGTTCTGTAATACTCATCTCACCTAGGACCTGCTAAAAATAAAGAGGAACATACTTATGGCAGCACCTCTCTGCATTCTGATGTACTGAATGAGAAAGAGCAGCACACCTGGAAGGAATTGAACCCAAATTTTTTGGGGAAAAAAATGGTGAATGTTTTGTCTTATGCAGTTAAAATACAGTCCACTTAAAGCAGGCTACATGCTTCAAAGTATCTGTGTGTGTGTGTGTTTGTGTGTGTGTCCCTTTCAGGGTTTTTTATTTCTTTTTTTTTTTTTTTGTTCACAATATATGGTGGCTAGCTGCATATAAAAGATCCACATTTTTGAGCTGTGAGGCTAGGTATATAATTTAATAATAATTATTTCTTCATASTATTTATTTTTACAGTGATTTTTTCAGCTCTAAAAATACATACAGGCATGTAGTCATTTAAGATTTCCCATCATGCTAATGAAGACTAAAACTGTCAGAAAGCAAAAGAGACAAAACTTATTCGACGTAACCCAAACTTTAAGCAGCACTAAGAGTTGACTACAGCATAACGGAATGAGGAAAAGTGCATTCCTTTTTTTTGCCTAAAAAAACTAAAACTGAAAAAAAAAATGGTTTGAAGATGGAAAACAGTAAACTGGCACTTCCAAAATTATTGCAGAAATAAAACCAAAAAGCCCAAGCAGGCGGAACTTAAATAATAAAAAAGATATTTTTTAGTCAATCTATTATTTCTGTAGCATGATTGTAAACATGCTGGAATCTGTAAATCTAAAACTGTGCTCATTCCAGCAGGAATTGTTTCCAAGGGAACTTCTCAGGGTCCAATCATTGCATAAAAAAAAAAAAAGGGCATCTCTGAGGAGAGGCTTCAGGATTAAGAACTGTCTGATTAGTCTTGATTCCATCTGCAAGGTATGAGGTTTTCTTACTTTTGACAGAATGGAAAAAGTATTTTAATATTTAAAAGTGGAACAGAATAGGTAATGTTCCAACTGCAAGGCTGATGGGGTCTGTTTGCTTTATGCTGTTCATGATGGAGAAYTGTATGTTATTGCAGTGGGGATGGGAATATTCTCTCAAACACAGGCTGGGCTTTATTTGACCTGAAGAAAACCCTTCAAAAGCAGAAAGGTTTGCAAATGCCTTGGTACTACAAGTAAAAAAAGAATATTATTAAACCAAATATTTAAATAAAACAAATCACTGAAGGAAAGTATTTTTGACCCGTGTTGTGCACTATGCCTAAATTAACACTATACTTTTCTAATAGGATTCTTTCCCAATACTGAACACATTCTTAATTAATTATGTCAGGGACAGCAGGTATGCCTTAATTAAAATTCCACATATAAAAGAAAACCTGCTAATCTGAAGTATAAAAGTCTACAAATGACTCTGTACATTGCAGGACATTTTAGAATGTCTAATTGCATAACCAGAAACCAAAAAACCTACCAATTATGCTTTTTATGTGAATATTTTGAATAATTACAAGTTAAAATAATCAGYGCATAGTTTTTGTTTTGCAAAACAGGGAATCTCAGAAGAATAAAGAAATTTCTTCAAATTACTTAGACAATGATATTTTGTGTGAGATACAGATCTTAAAAAAATTTAAAAGTTTCCATTAAGATCAAAGAAAAAAACCCAAAAACAACAAATAAAAAAGGGAATAGTTGTTACTGTAAAGGTCTACCCAAGGTGGAATTGAGTGCCTATAATTTAAGATAAGAAGGGACAATTTTTTTTCTTTTATTTTTTTAAAGGAAGTGATCTTTTTCTTCCATGGATTAGGGGTTTTCAGCTGCTATACTTAGATGAGATGGAAATTGCCTATCAAGTGAGTTTGATCTTTTTTAAAATGTGTGAATTGCCTTCTTATTTTTCAACTTTAATGATAAATCAGAACACGAGCCATTCCACGTTTCACTATGAGGCACYCAGATATTTAACGTGTAAAGCATGGAGGTTATAATAACAAGAATATACAACAMCAGTATTGAAAAGAACATGTTTATAATTACATCCACAGTTAATAGTCTGTAAGAGCAGCAGGTTTCCCTAAAGGAGACAGCAATTCTGACAAAACACATTGTGTGAGAAAAAACATCCTTAAGTGGTGACTGTCCACAGTTGCCCAGAGACAAGAGGCGGTGAGGAACRGGTGTAACAAAAATTAGTACAATGAGTAAATCTATCTGCTTGTTCTGTTCCTTCACATAATATTGTAAAGATAATATGAAGMCCCACAGTACTACTAAAGGAGTTTACTGACTTGAAGGTTGTCCTTAAATCTGCTGGGGTTTGCAGAGGTGGAAATTGAATAGTTCCCTCCCTATGAATTCATTCATTTTTAGCACATCAGAATCAGCCAAGTCTCTTTCTGTCTCTGTCTAGTTAAACATTAAATACTGAACTCCTACCTACACTACAAGTGATGAATTACTTTTTTTTTTAAACTATTCCTACAAATAGCAACATGAATCTARTTCCAGTGCTTTTTTTTTCTTTCTCTTTTCCGTCAGTCTGAGCCTGTTGAAGTACTCCTGTGCCATGGAGCACCAACCAAAGAGGCAGAAGGGATCAGGTAAAGATGCAGCAAATACGTACTTTTGAAATCCAGGTATCAAATATTGCAAAAGATAATCGACATAATTCTGGTATAAATCACACACTTGAAAAATCTTTCTCTGCTTTCTTTATATCAGAGTCAAACAGACTATATGGATCTTTACTGTGAGGTTAATCACTCAACAGAAATTGTCTATCTGTACTGACCAAATAAATCAATGCTACACAACAACAAAGAGATCCTGGTTATTGAGTTTAAATAAATATGACTGATTATTTGAATCTCCCAACACAACATAAACAGTATGATTTCCAGACACATCCAACAGCAGAAAATTGCATTCCCTAATTGACTGTAATTTCTGTTAATGTGGAGGGAAAATGGGATACAGTGAAAGAGAAAACAAACTTTTCACCATTAAAGGAAACGGCTGCAATTCAACCTAATGCTTAACATAAGTGTATTACTAGTTGCTGCTGTGCCTCAGATTTATTTATTAGATACAAAAAAATGATCAAGAGCAACCCACATAGTTATTTTGGAAGATTGTTTCTTGGTTTACTAGATGTTTTGAAGGTGCATGAACTTATATATGCAAGCCTCCTTGTCAACCATATCTAGTTCACCTCTAATTTGCCAGGAAAAACCTCATTCTGCATTCTTTTAGGAAATATACCGTGAAATACAGAGCATTACATAGATCATGATGTACTCCCATTGTAATCCTATAATTATAAAAGCTCATTTTTTACCTTACATGTATGTTCAGCTATATATTTTGCATAATTGTAACATGGAGGTTAGAGGCCTGGTGAGAAATTGAAAATTCAATGGACCATTCTTCACATTGTTCTGCCTCTGTGGACTTTATTATTACGGTATATATTTTGTTTTCATTGATAATGGATTTTAAATATTGATATGGCAGTTTTAAAAGCAGGTTATATTAAATGCATCTTATGAAATTGCTGTTAGCTGAATTATAGAGTTTATTCATGTTACATAATTACTATGTGGAACTTATTGTTTCAAAATATTTTTGAAGCCAAGACTAAATGGATTAAAAAAATAAGCAGACTAAGGTAAAATAGATGAATTGGTGACCACAGTGCATGACGATTGAGATCAGGAAGTTCTTGAACTATAAACTAGAGAAGGTGGGGAGAGAATAACAGAGGAAAAATGCTCCTGCCCTTCATCATGCACTGCTCAAGCACCTGTCACACACCTGCAATGGTCCCACTGGGACAGAGCTACTGCTCTTGGGTTGTGGCTACAGCTGTCCTCATGCCCAAAGACAATCAGAGCTTCTATCATGGAGTTATTGCTACAGCTGTTTTTACGTCCCAAGTAATTTCATCACATGACAGAGTACGATTGACATAATGATTCTTTTTTCCAGTAAGATGTCATGCTTTCTGAATTTATATTTTCCTTGACCATACTTTCCACTCAAAAAAGAAAAAACAAACAAACAAACAAACAAAAAAAGCTGTGCACAAGCTTTTGGAACAGAACAAACCTCACACTTGTCAAGGTATTACCGATACCACTGTGAAGTATTCAGGACAGTTTTAATGAACCATTCATACCTAGGCACACAGCAAAGTTGTGTGCAAATTGTATGACTCAAAACCACACAACTTGAACCACAATATTCAGWGGGGTTTTTTTAATGTGAGAGATAGAAAGAGCCTGTAATTACCTGTAACTGTCAACTCCGTAGTTCTTCTGACAACAAAGAATCCATATTTTAGTTCACAAGTGTAATTTCCAATGTCATCCTCTCTAACTTCCCGAATGACAAGAGTGTCCTTTTTAAACACAATACTTGATCTCCATGTCTTTGACTTGCATTCCTGTTTAAAGAGAATACAAAACTTCAGGGATTGTGTTCTTACACTTGAAATGGACCATTGTGGACAATGCTGCCCAAAGTCAAAGTGGCTAGGCAAAAGCCCAGGCTGGCTATAAATGTATATAAACTAAATATCTAAAAATCCAGCCAATTTAGATGTTGGTTAAAACTAATTTTATCACCTGATTTCATATTTATGCCTCTGGCTATAAAAGGGAGTTGATTCCTTTGGAGGTTTTTTTTTTTCCTTTAGTTTGCTGAGTGGCTTGTATTTAATTTACTTATTTAGCATTACACTTACGTCTGCAATCTATGACTTTTATATTACCAGCAGCTCAGGCTGCAGGGGATAATTATTTTTTTTCCTTTTTAATTCAATTAAAATATATATAATTAAAAAATGTAGAGAAACAGAAGATGAGAATGAGAAGAAATAAGGATGCTATATAGCTCTTTCTAAAACCATCTTAGAATCAAAGCTCTCTGAACCTATRAAAGGTGAATTCTTAATCTAAAAAAGTATTTTATTGCAGACAAAAAATCCAAGATGAGAATAAGCAAATAGTTGGCTACATTTCTCCTAGCTATGCTATCTGTTAATTTGGACATTATCTTTCCAGGCCACAAAATTTTACTTTTTAGGTRACACAGTCATATACCATAGTTAATTCTACTGCACTGCCCACAGGCAACACTACTTGCAAGAATTAGGCCCTTAAGTAATGATGTAGAAAGCACTRCACTATATTGAAATAAAGTTATTGATAAAAACAGTGAAGTTATATTTGCAAATATAACCTTAAGTATATATGTAGAAACTGAATTTTTAGTAGTATTTGCTGAATTTTATGCTGCAAAATTAAGCTGTTTATTTAGGTAAAGAATACACAGATATCTCATAYAGTTTGCTAAAGGACGCATTTGAATTTCTCAATTAGTTCATTCTTTTCTACCATTGGTTCTGTTGTCTTTTCTTGACAAAATTAAAAACAACCCAAGCTTCATAACACACTTAGATCAAGAGAATCATAAGAACATTGCCTTATATATATTTGAAGGTACAAATCTCTTGCATTCCTTACCTTATACCACAGAATTTCAGGCTCCCTAAATGGAAATAAAAAATCCTCAATTTCAGGACATGAGATTTCCTTGCTTTTGCTAAGTTCAGCTTTTTCAAAATATTTCATCTTTGAATTGTAGCAGAGTCCAGTGTCATTTTCACCCACCGTCAGCGAAATGGACACTTTCATACAGTAAGTTGAGTTYCTGTAATGCAATAAAAATAGAAAGAAAAGTCGAATAAATTGTAACTCGAGCAACACACCAAGAGCCACACATTCATCAGCGCTGAGTATGCCTTAAACTGGAAGTGGCAACATTTTACAGACATTAATTAAAAAGAATCTTRTGATTAATTATAGAATGATTATTCTTATAATTTTTAATTATTGAATGCTTTCAATCTAAGGCACTGCCAGTTTGCTGAGCATAGCCTTCAATGCCCACACTCCCAGGACAACTTGTTCTGCATTACCTACAGACTTTATGATCTTGGGTTCTCCCCTGAAACTTGTCCCTACATCTGCTTCTGGGTGTTGACAAGCGAGGCAGCCAGAGACTAGGGAACTTTGTCTGCAATCCCACATTCCACTATGTGATTCAATCAGGCAAAAAGGCAAAATTGCTTGAAATGATTCTTTAATTTTTTTCATTTGAGTTTCCAGGTGGGGAGCCAATGAGTGCATGAAGTTGAGTACTCCCYGGGAGCACACTGTGACAGTGTAAGATTTCTCTCCTGCTGTTCTGTAAATGCATTTTACCCCTGGCCTGCTGACAGAGGATCCTGCAGAGAGCACTGAGGAAACATTCACCTCCTTACCACCATTCTCATCCTCTACGAGCTGATTGCTTATTTATTATGGATTTGTGTGTATCAGACATGGCAGAATCTCAAAGATCAGTTTCCTAATGTCTGTTTCCTTTTTCTGTTCAGAGGGGGTAGAAATACTTAAGGATAAAGAATAAGAAAACTTAATTCAAAGAATTCTAGAGTCAAATTTTCTACAGAAAATGTAAACCTGTAAGGAACTATCAAATTAGAGAATAGTCTTGGAAATGCAGATTTTTGAACAGAATGACCCTTAGCTATTRATCTAATTCATGGACTTGTAAGGAAAACAAACACAAAATTATTTCCTCATAATGAAGAAGTATAATTTGTTACCATGTTTGAGAATCTGRCTGTATAAAGCAAATGAAGTTGTTTAAGCTTTATGCAAATCAAAGAAAGGATCCACTGAATATGGATCACTCTTGCTGCATTTAAGCTGGTAAAGGRCCAATACCCATTCTTATCTGTACGTGAAATTGAAAATCACTCATTTTTTAATGAATACTTTTTCATCAGTGTAAATTATTTCTCTATTAAGATGTTACTTGGAATATTTTATTTGTTTGTTTATTGTGTGTCCTGAAAATAYCATTAAAAAATCACTTAATTCTGTTTTTCCAAATTGGTAAAATGTTTTTTCTTTTTTCTTGGAAGACTCATGTCTTGGAAACAGGTTCTGAACAATTCATCAAACCCTGAGGTTTAAGAGTAAACRAACTAGATGAGAGTGTGCTATTATTGGATGATAGGGAGCAGTATATAGGGAGTTGTTYGGCTATACAATTTTCACATTTAAATATTCTCTTTAAATCTTTCCAATTCATGTTATTGAATCTCATTATTTAAATATTTCTAGAAGGACATGGCAGGGGAAAAAAAAAAAAAAGAGAGGACAGTTTACTGACTTCCCAGTCTTTGAAGAGGCAATGTTAGTAAAATTTTTGTATAGGCATCCTTCACTATTTGGAGGGAATTTTGCAAAAATTATGATTAAATGTTTTGATGTACTAAAAAACTCTGTTCTGCAACAGTGACAATGTCAATTGCCAGAGACAGAATTTTGTCTGAGGCACATCCAAGTTTCCATCGCAACAGCAGATCCTTCAGCAGATGCAACTAAGGCTTCCTGCTCCATAAGAGAARAATTTTGGAAATATTTCAGAATGTTTAAGTTCATTGTTTGAAGTGGATCTTTCTAAACTGTCAGATACAAGGTACTGAAAAATTTTKGGTGGATTTTTGTCAGCTGAGTTCCCTAACAGAATTTTCTTTCAAAAGCTGAAGGTATTATCAAAAAACSCTACAGTTCCAGATGCCCACTGGCAACACAGACTTCCTTATTTCAATTCTAAATACTAACTGCACTGTCAATCTGACTCATCTCATGCTCTGTGTCAGAAACCAAGGCTGTTGGGAGGAAACGAAACTCAAAGAGGTGGGTGCAGAAGGCAGAGCAACACAAACAGCATGAGGTAAGAAAACCAAGGTAATGGGCTGACAGTACAGAAAGAGAGAAAGAAAATTAAATAGAYCCCAGGTAGGAATGAAAAAGAAGAAGAAGAAAGAGAGGGTGAGTTTGCTGATTACAGCTAGAGCATGAAGGATACAATAGATGTCAGTCCTCTGAGGCAACAGAAAAAGCACAGGCAGCAGAGCCCTCTGGAGCATGCACATACTGCAGAGGGTAAAAAAAYGCTCATGTGTTAGAAGTAAGAAGGTTTTCCATATGTCTCTGACTAGAGGGACCAGATAAGAAACAAATAAGCAAAAACCCTATGGCATGAGTTTAAGGGATTTTAAAAACTGGTGTTAGCTAAACTAACTGTGCTTTAACTTACTTATCATGATACCTTTGGGGCGTTTCTTTTGTTTGTTTGTTTGCCTGTTTTTTCCTGAACATGGTGATAAGAAGAGGTGAAAAAATAACTAATTATTTTTTCCCTAATCTAATCTACCAGTCACAAATGTTCGCAAGTATAAAATTAGCTAGAACCTTTTTGTACATATAAGTGAAGGTTTCCATTTTCATCTGTTATTCAATGGATTTTCAAGTGCTAAAAGAATGAGATATAAAAGTACAAAATACAAAAASAGGAAGAAAAAAGCTGTTTGGTGGTTTTTGTTTAAGACAACACACCCATTTAAATCAAATTTATCTTAAAGTTAAATGAACAGCTAACTTGTTAGAGAGAAAAGGAGGAGACAAAAAGGGGGAAGACCGATGAGAACACGCACAGACCAAGAATACCTTCTCCAAACTTTAGCTTTTGCAATATTCCCATCTACA
This sequence comes from Mixornis gularis, assembly GCA_003546035.1. Classification (NCBI taxonomy): domain Eukaryota; kingdom Metazoa; phylum Chordata; class Aves; order Passeriformes; family Timaliidae; genus Mixornis; species Mixornis gularis. Next base: position 2,760,536 of record QVAJ01000008.1, read on the forward strand.
TTTAAAGAAGTTGCTTTGAGAATTAAGCACTTAAAGCATAGTTTCTTTATAAATACATCTCTAAAATGGGCTAGATGGGTTTACCCTTACAAAACTCTGCTTTTTTTCCCTCAGAAAAAGACCTGTGGGTAGTTGCCAGYCTCCAGCCTCACCAGAGAGAGCTCAGTGATGGATTTATACAGCTCAGTAGTGTCCAGGCAGCGTCCCTCATCATCCCWATTCATGACAGAAGGGAAAGTGGGACTCTTCCTGCTACTTGTCCACTCTGGTGCTTTGCCATTATACTATTTACCAGAGTAAACAAACTGGACAGCAAACAGGAAGCCAGAAAATCTCTCTTTTGTWTCTCCTTATCATACAAAATTGGAAAGTAACTTTATTTCCGACTGAGTTGAAAACTTTATTTCCAACTCCTTCAGAACTGGACATTTAAAAGAAAGTCTGAGAAAACTGTTTTCTTTGCAATTTTATTTTAAATTTTAATAAGCAAACTTAGCCACTGATGTCCATATCCACTTTCTATAAATGGTCCACCACATTTCTGGGGAAAGCTTTTTTTGACTTCATTCGTTATTTTGCAGACCCAATTTTGTCCTTTTTCAGTCCAAGGAACTTCTGTTACAGTTATTTGGATGCCTGAAAGCTGGAGGGAAAAGAATTCATTCAAGACAGAAATAAAACCACATTATTGATAATCTACTCCTGCTCTTGGCCTGTGGCTCCAAAGGCTCTTTGTGAGCTTGTAAACTTTCACACAATTTTTTTTAAAGCCTCTACATAGCAGCAGGGTTTTTTGAGGACACGCCTGAGGCCTCGGGCACTTGGTGAGGGGGAAAGGCCAGGGTACCTTGGGGCAGCCAGGATTACAGCCAGGATTACTCCTGTGCACTGAGGTCCCCTTGGGGGCAGGATCTGATGGCCCCAGCAGGTCCCTGCCCCTCCAGTGGCTTCTGGAGCATTCATTCAGGACAGCAGTTCACAGACTTTATATGTAGGATTCCCTTTCATTTGGTTTGGGTTTTGTTTGTTATTTGGGTTTGTTGTTTAGTTTTATTTTTTTTTTCCCCAAGCTTTGGAATGGCTGACTCCCACACTTGCTGGCTCTGATATCTGAAATCACAGATTGCCTTTTCCACARAGCTTCCAGAGCCAACAGAGCTGCAAGTGCTGGGGTAGTGCTTCAGRCATGGGGAAAAGAGAAGAAAAGTGGAGGATGGACAGAAGCTGGCTGGAATTTTCCTCTGTGCCTTAGAAATTATCTCCTGCTTCCATACCCTGGGGGGCCAACCCAGTTTGCAAACTGCTTTTGACCTCAATTGAATTACATAARCACTGATTTCTTCCCTCAAGGGTCACCTAATTATTTGCATGATACTATGAAATAACCCAGTGCACAGGAGCCTCCAGGACTATTTGAATATCAATACTCTGCAAGATACTTGTTTCAAAAGGTTTGAATTAGACACACCAGAAAATATTGTTTAGTTTTAACACCCGCTTCCATYCTTGGAAGCCAAACCTTCACATTTTATCTTCTTCTGACACAAGTGGTGCACACTGCCATCCTGAGTTTYCCCTTCACTCCAAACCTGTCAAAAGAGAATGTCAAAATGCAAAGTCTAACTGCATTAGAATAATGCTTTCCTTGTGTTAGAGGGAGGTAGTGGCTGATGTGAAAGGCCTTTTATTGATGTTCTGAACAATAAAAATTAAATAAAAATAAGACTTTAMAAAGGGAATTTAATTTTCTCATCCTTATAATAATGCCCTAAAGCTTTTTTTGGGGGGTAAACTAGAAAAAAAGGTTCATTTTTATGTAGCATTTTTATGCTACTGATTTTTCTGTATGATCTATGTCTCTTTTAAAGTCAAAGTGAAATATTTCTTTATGAGAATTGGAATCAATCTGATATTGATTGATATATWGATCTGATATTTTAACAAAACTTCACTTTCTTAGTACAGAATACTCAAACGAAATTATGACAATAACCTTAATTRTGAAGTTGTACCGGCAATTATATGGAAGGCAAAATTACATAAAATTTACTAAATTCCCTTATTTTCCCATCAAACATTTTCTTTCACATTAAAGCTTCCTTTCAAATACATGAAAAGAAAAAAATCTATAAGCTTACTGTAAAGGTGTACAAAAATATTCCTGTAATGTAACGTTGTCTGCACTCCTACAGTATATGAATACAAATCTAAATAAATTTTATTTGAAGATAAAAATTTCTTACAGAGAAAATTTATCTATATGTCTATATTTACGTGTCTATAAACCAGTCATATGGGCATGCTGGGAATTCCAACAATTGTAAAACTAAYACTAGAGGTATGTGATTCAACAAAGTTATTATATAAAATTTTTAAAAGCATATCAATAGTATACCTATATGTWATTTAGTATGAGAAAATTTCAATTTTAAAAATAATGTTCTGTTAAAATATTTGGTATGGGAAATTTAGAGAATAGCACTTATGGATTGCAGGTAAAAATGTTAGAGGTAGTTAAAAAGGATAGTAATAAATCAAAAAAGCATTTTACTGCACAGGGCATATAGGGTGAGTAAAATATGGATTGCCACTACTGTGAATTTAATTGCACACTTGATACTTTASTGCTAGTTACAAATTTAGTGCTAAATTAGCTACTCATTTCAGTAAGGCTTCCCGGGATCAKTAGTGAAGAAATTTTTTGGCCAGTGAGTCATAAAGTGCTAGAATGGAGATGTGTCAGAATGATGCTAAAYGTTTTCACCGCAGCAGACCAGTGCACATTCCCAGAGGAGACAGAAGTGTGAAGAGCTGTGCATCCCTCATGGATGAAAACCCCTTTAGCTTTCAACAAACTGCAGCAGGGAGATAATACCATAGCATGAAATGCCTCTAGGTACACTATGTTCTCATAATACAGGGACCATGGCACTTGCTTTTCCTTGGGAAACAATGATCCCGAAGAAGAGAACTTTTATACTTAGCACCATATGCCAGAATAGCAGAAATGCTTCCTTCAAAAATTACAGGCTAATAGAGTTATATTATTCCTCCCATTTCTTCCATTTAATAAATCACGGAATCACAAAATGTTTGAGRTCAGAAGGGAACTCAGGATGTCATCTTGTCCAACATCCCCCTGATCAAGGACAGCCACTTAGATCTGCCTGCCCAGAAGTGTGYTCAGACTGCTTTTGGATATTGCCAAGGATAGAGACTCCACAACCTTCCTGGCCAACCTGTGGAAGTGTTCAGTCACTCTCATGGTGAAAAGTGTTTCCTGATGTTCAAATGGAACATTCCATGTTCCAGTTTGTGCCCATTGCCTCTGGTCCTGTCACCAAGCCACAATGAAAAGAGCCTGGCTCCATCCTGTTGGCACCTTCCCTTCAGAAATGTATATTTGTCATCCAGATTCTCCAGTGCCTTCTCCATAGTAAAGAGTCCCAGCTCTCTCAGCCTGTGCTCACAGAAGAGGTGCTCCAGYTCCTTTATCATCTTCATGCTTCTTCACTGGACTCTTTCCATGTTTCTCTTGCRCCAGCAAGTCCAGAACTGGACACTGTACTCCAGTGGTCTCACCACTGCTGAGTAAAGAGGAAGGGCCACCTCCCTTGGTGTGCTGGCAATACTTTGTCTAATGCTCATCATTCTCCTTTTCTGTTGCAGGGGCACATGGGTGGTTCAACTTGGTTTCCACCAGAACCCCCAAGTCCTCTTCTTCAAAGTTGSATATATTTTTCTCAATAGAATATGTGTTTCCTCCAGTGGTTTTTCACTCACAGGGGATGGAGGGGAACCATTAAACAAAAAAATACTTTTTCCAAGTGTTATATAGAAAGGACAGAAAAAAAATTAGGGTTGGTATGAGAATGACTAGAAAAATGTAGGCTTTTTGAAGGTAGAGGTCCTTAAAATTATGTCTACTGTATGGTGCACCAGAGCCTGCCCCGACAACTGTGCTTCTGTGTTCAGGAACAATGGAGTGTTATTACATCCTGATGACTCAGAAAGTCAACAAATACTGGAATGTCTTTATCACCAAATCATCCCTTTTGCAAATGCAACTGGCCTTCTTTTATAGTATTAAAACTGAAAACACTGAAAATGCAGTGCTGCTAAATGGCTTCTCCTTTGTTCCCTCTGTTTGCCTGATGAACTCACACAGTTCTCAGATAAAGACAGATCCTGTCATTCAGTCTCAAATGCTAACTTAGTTTTCTGTTCAGCTGTCCAGCAGATGCATAAAGAATATCCCATGAAGGTGTCTGTCTTTCTGAATGATTAGATATTTATCTGTTGCTAACTCTGCATGAGTGTTATTTTCTGAATAGAAAAGTTACCCATTAACAGTAGATATGGACAGAGATATCCAACAATTACAACATTTATTATAGGCATTAGAAGAATTACATTTGCACATGAATAAGATTCCCCTGAAAATCTCTCCATAACTCCATATCTACTCAGTAAAAATGGGAATACATTAAAAAATCATCACATTTATTAGGTTCAAGACTGTTTCCTAGCATACTGATGACACTTCTSCATACATCTGAAAATTCTCTAATGGGATTTAATTACAATTCTGAATAAAAACCCTAAATAGTTCCTAGAATTATGACTCCTACATTKGTTTTAAAAAAACCAAAAAAAMCAAACCCCTTCCCCCCAAAAAAACCCCAAACAACCCCCTCCCAAAAAAAKCCCAACCCCTACAGTTTTAGTTATACTTGTTTTACACCTACTTTCCTAAGGAGAAACAATTCAGATATCAGTCATTCTTCCTTACCAGCTACAGGATTAAAAGGAAGACAGTAGTATGACATCTCAGTAAGAGCATTGCTGTGTCCAGATAGAGACAGAACTCAAAAGTAGCAATTTTCTTCAGAAAAGTCAGTCTTTGGAAAAGCTKCTACTGCTGCTACGAAAGCCGAAATTTAGAAACGTGCAAGAACTTTTATGAAATTTATACAACTGAAGACCTCAGAGCTAGTCCTGAATGTCCAAAGGCAGCAGGATTTGAAGGAACAAATCAATAAAGAACGGGATATAACACAATTTGGATTCGTCCTTCATTTGAGGACCATAAAGGACACAGGAAACTTAGCTATTAACCATTTTCAACTGTGTTCATATCAACAGCTTTACCTTCAAAAGTTTCCAAAATTGCATTAGTGTGATCTGCAATGATGTAATAAATGTTTTTATTTCACTCTAATTTTTAAGCTCTAAAATGTGATCCAGATACCCTTCAGGCTGTAGCTGAAGCRCAGGCAATATAAACCAATATTTGCAATATGTTCACATCAACAGCATCCCTGAAGACAAACATGGGCAAGCAAGGACTTCCACCCACCCAAGGTACCAACTCTGCCCAGCATTGAAAATGTTCTCAGTTTGCCTCCAGAGCTTCTATCCAGCTTGCAATTCTGCCCTTAAACGTACTAAGCACTATCTTTATGTCCATACAGTCAAGGGAGATTGTAGAAAAATAATTATCATTACAGAGAAGAAAAAAGACCTCAGTAAGCATTTTAGATAAACATGATTTGAGGATCTTTCCTCAAAGAAATATTTTATTGAAGAGGTTGGGACAGCCRGAGGGACACACTCTTTGTTGTGAGGCTTTCAAAGCACGAGTTGTGGCTCCATGCTAAAGAATTATTAATTCCTTTCTTCTACAGAATCCCCAAATAAATTACTTCTTGTTTTCCTCAGCATAAAACCAATATGGACCTTCGCTCCTAATGTCACATTTCCATCTCCAGTGGCTGAGCCTAAGTACAACACAACACATTTGAGGATTCAGCAGAAACTCGAGTTTCAAGTATATGAAATTATACTATTATTTATSCCATATTATTATCTACCACCAAGGTAAACAACTCTGATGTGACAAATGAAAATGTTTCAGAGGCGTTGGATGCCCAAACAAACAGAGTGACAGGATAAGGCACAGACAGGTGCCAGACACTAGAGCTATATATTTTCATTTCTAGATTTAGCTTTCAAGCTTGCTGCTACGTGTCATACTCAGAAGCATGAATCACCCAAAACATCCAGACACAAAAATCCAGTCMTATGAACAGCAGCAATATGAATGTATGAGAGCATTTCTACACAGAAGCTTCGAATAATTTCACTTAAATCAAGYGTGCTTGTGTAAGCTATTTTAATTTCACTAAAATGAGGCTTGCTTTACACATTTTAATTCATACCTCAAACATACAAGGTAAACTGAACAAATTTAAATATATTTCAGATAATTGAAACTCACTTTTTCAGTTGGACTACGATGCAATATTTATGTGCAGTCTTTATACATCACCTTTCAGCACAGATGCAGGATGGACAGTAGTAGACACTTCTCTCTCAGACATATTTTCTCCTGGTGGTAGACTCACAGAAAAGTCCACTTCATTTGTCAGAGATGCAGAATCTCCACTTTGGCTTGTCTGGTCACTTCTCCTATAGCAGGACACAGCCTCCAGCTGGGCTGGTGCTGCCAGCTTAATCATCTGCTGTTCTTTGTCACCTACCTTCACCCACAAACTCCCCACTATCTAAATATAGGAAAAAGTTCAATTCCATTTATAAATACACTTTGGCTCAAAACACTGCCACCAGTTTTTACAATAGGTAGAGAATGAATGAATATATGAACTATTTMTGAGTAGAAAACTTAACCTATATCGGCATTTATGTACCACATTTTCTGGTTTCCATTTTTGTTTCTGCAATCTATTTCAGTCACATCTTTTTTCATCATATTGCGAGAGAACAAAGAGAACCTGTGAATTCCTGTATTGATTAAACACTTTGTCACGTTTTTCATGGGTGAATTAATATCCATTTGCAAGAATTTTAATATTCAGAGCAATTTGAACTAAATCGCTATTTTCTTGACATTTGTTCAGAAACATGACTTCTGYTCATGCTCTTGATGTCTTTGTTAGAGTCAGGTGAATCTGGTAACCAGAGGGATGAGGAGAGGCTGCAGCACGTGCACCAGGTCCATCCAGTAACGAGGCTAAGCACAGGTGCCCCACAGGTGGGCACACACACACACACAGAGCTCACAGGGCTGCTCACACAGACACACACCCACACAGATGCCCTGTGCTTGCTGAAATAATGAACTGCAGAGCTGACCCAGCCCAGTGCCTCCCCTCCTGCTGATCCAGTTGAAGTCARCTAGTGGAGGAATGCACACATACACAAACACTCAATGTTGGTGCTTCCAGCAGCTGGCTTTACCCTCTCATCCCAGGAGCTGGCCCAGCTCCACTGCTTGCCCCAGCTGCWGGTACTGGCACATGAGTTCTGCAGTCCCCACAGCTGCTGGTGCTCAGACAGCTCACCCTGCTCCCCAGCCAGGCCAGCTCAAAGCCCACTAACATGCACCAACCAACACATGCATAGTGGAGGCAGCACACACATGGAGAACTGAAATGCCCTTTAATGAGAAGATGGGACAAATTATATAGCTCAGACTAGAGTAGCTACCATCAGCATATTTACACTGAACAGCATTTTATCTCCTTTTCCTACTATCCTCTTGCGTTTTATATCCTACTCYATTTCTTTCCTACACATTACATTAGTCCCTCTGTACCTCTGGTCCTTCCCCTAAATAAGATTCATGCATCCTCAGAATCACTTCAAAAGATCATTCAGCAATATTTTCTACATAAAGAAAAAATGCTTTTTCCTCCCTGCATCCCATAGGAAGCCCCACACCCTCTTCAGTCTGAAGGCCTTTCCAGGAGGAAACATCTCCAAGTGATTGGGTGGTTTTCTGCTTACAGGTCCTGGGGAGTTATAACCTCTSTCAGCTCTCTAACCCCTCACTGAGCCTTTGTGTTTTCCACAATCATCTTTAGGCACCAGAGTGTGACTAACTTGGCACTACCTGTGTGATAGCACACAAGATACCAGTATATTCATTTTAAAACAAAGACCATGGGCCAGTTTTCAAAGACCACACAGGGTAACATTCTTGACGAGTTACTGATTTTTTCCCAGTATCCCTTGTTTTCCTARCTGGGTCTTTCCCTGCCTTTCTTTGTAAATACCCTCTTCTGCTCACTCTAGTCACTCTCCAGGCAAAGATCCCATTAGGTTTCTCTCTAAGACTCTTTTTTTATAAAGTGTTCACTGTCCTTTCTTTGCTATTTAATCTAAAGACTTTGAAATCACAGGATGTTATGGCAAAAAGCAGTCAGTTTGTGAGTGTAATCATAACTACTTTTGAATGCTTCATATTCTGGTAATAGTTTTCTAATGATTTTCTAAAACTTTCKATAATCCAAAGCAAATGCACACAAAATGTCTAATCAGTTTCTGCATCTTCCTAAAAATTTGAAACATAGCTTCTATTTTGTTAAACTTCAGTTTTATAGTAGTATTTCTTGCACCAGGTTTTTCACTGAAGTTTTGATTTCCTTTTATCTACCAATTTTACCCCCATTCTAATATATTTCAACAGTGATTTTTTTACTCTATGTAAACATTATGTTTACATCAGTATATAAGTAATTCTAAACATATAGATAATATACCAATATAACTTCCTTATATCATAAATATTCTCAAACCTTTTTGTGTGTGTGTGTGTGTTCAAGAAAAAAACCAGAAATATTTATTTCCTAAGCGAACCCATTCTGGAGCTACTACAAGCAAAAGAAATATAAAATACTATCAAAAATGCCAGATAAAATTTCAGAATAGAGTAGTTATAACTGTCATCAAAAAACTGTACTCTGAGGAGGGACTGGAAGCACACAAAAATCAGAAAAGTCTGTTTCTTTCTGAGCCACTGAGGAGTTGTTTGTTTTTTAACAGACCTTGTTATGGGAAATCTTCCATTGTAATTATGCATCAGCAACTGCTACTCCATAATACTGATGCTTTCTGTATCATTTTTTCCCTTCCCTCTTTCCTTCTCCTAACATCAAAATATCTGAAACAAGGGAGTTTTATCTAGAAGGCCAGAACTCAAAAATATGTTTAAATATATTGCAACATAAAGGTAAGCATCAATTTTGATGTATGACAGCTCTGATAAGMATCAGGGTTACTCCAGGATCCCTTTAGCATGAGAAAAATCCAGTCTATTAGTTTGAAAATAAAATAGTTATAAAAACAGTTGCTTTCACACAGTAAAGCACTCATAGGAAAACAGTATGAGAATAGCATTCCTAGATTCATGTGTGTTTATTTAAGTTTTAGTTTTTYAGTTCTTCAGCTATTTCCCAATGCATGCTAATGATATTACTCCTTCACAGTAAACACGGGAACTGCAAAAAAACCAAAACAAACCAAAACCAAACTTGCACCTAAAAGTACTATTAGCACATGAATCTTATCTGTGAGAGCAAAATAAATGTTCAGTAGAAATAAAATATATGGCTGTTCCTTATTCCTGCTCAGACCATGGAGCTAAATCAAACTAGTAGGATGGCTTAATTAAATTGTGGGGTTTGTGTGTATTTTTCCTTCAGAGCATCAGCATACACAGTTATTCAAACAAGACGTGCACTTGAAGGAAAAGCCATATCCAGTGGTTATACTAGTTAKATATATACTATACACCAGTATATACATCTACTAGTTATACTAGTCTTGAATTTCAGGGGAATGTCCCTCCTTTTTAGATTTGTTATAACCTGTCATTTCCAGAGAAGCAAGACTGGACACAGAAAAGCAAGTCTGGGAAGATTTTACTTTTCGAGCAGATATTCTCAATTTTTGTGCGAGCTAATACAGCTTCATGTCAGGAGATATGAATCTTCCTGCAGAGAACAGAACTGAATTCTTTTTTTTTTTTGTAGCAGATGGTGTTTCCTGGTGATCATCCCCTACCCTTTTTTTTTTTTTTTTTTTTTTTTTTTTTTTTTTGGTAGGGAAAAGCTGTGCAATGGAGTTCTGTTCCTGTATCAGCTCAGTGACAGCTCATCATTACTGTGTGACTGAAGGCTGTGCTGAGCACTTGGCACAATGGGGCTTATTCTGACAAAGCAGAATTTTGCCACAGTCTGCTGAAATGCCCAGCCAGAGGAGGGATAGGCTGCATGTTCCAGCACACATTCCTCCAAGACAGTTCCCTGCACAGCTAGACTTAAGTCTCAAGTTAAAATATCAGTGGTGGTTCCAGCCAGTAAGATGGTTTTTGATATCCAAAAGTGTTGCTCTAAGGTTTTCTGTCTTTTGTCTTTCTGAAGAACTTTCACATGCAGCCTGATGTAAACAATGTTTATTCTTAGAATGTTTGCATTCTTCTCCTCTGAGAGAAGAAATGATTGATGGTGATGTCCACCATCCAGGTTGAGAGGTGGTGACCTCTGTAGCCAATGTCTAGACCTCTGTACAAATGTATAAAAAGGTAGATTGTAAATAAAGTAAAGGGAGCTTGTTCTTCACTGCCATGGTTCTGTACCTACTTTCTTTCTGTCCCTAAAGTGGGATACACCCAGCCTCGGCTAGCAACACTTAGTGACCCCCGAATGTGTGAAAACCACAGCCTGGTCACACAAAAGCAGAGGGAAATCCCTACAGCAGCATGCAGCATATGCACATTTATGTATTGATATTTAATGTTTTAAAACTAGGAGAATTTTTACRAATTTCTTTATAAATGCATTGCTTTGATTATGTCATTAAAACAAAAAGTAGCAAGTCCCTGACTTAAACGATTACTATATACCCTGATGTCTTTACTCTCAATTATAAAGTCTCATTCAACAGGTTGAAATTCAGAGATGTTGCTATGAGACACGCCGTGGAGAGACTCAGGAGTCCCTAGATGCAACATGATGTAATCTGACCCAGGAAAGAAAAAGGAAAAAGAAAAAATGAGGAAAAAAAGGAAAAAGGAAGCTACTTCAGGGCAGAGAAAAAGTCATTATATTCCTCAATGTCCCCAGGGCTACTGAGGCCCTCAAGTTAAAATACAGGTAGGGAGAGATCCTATATATTAAGTGTAGCTCAGAAGAGAAAAGAGTAGTTATATAATCCCTATATCCTCTCTCCTCACCAAAAAATCCCTGAATAAGATTGTTTTTGTGGGGAAAGTGTCAGATCTGACTGCAGCACCACTAAAATATCATTCTTTTATCAGTTGCCCTCATTTCAGTTTTAATAAGCTCTCTTGGCTCTCTTATCTTTTTATGTTAACTCCACAGCAATTAAASAGAAATGCAAATGTCATACCCATTTTTATAAGTGTCTCTTATAAAACTGCAATGAAGACAGCAAATTACATATCTGTTAAATGATCCATCTTCTGTCAACAAAATCTATCTAATATGAAGATAATGCCCCTATATGTACCATRTGTGTGTTTGCATGTCTTATGAACATGGGAAGATTATTGGTTACAATTCTAGCMCAACTTCCGAGGAAACATTAGACTTTGAAAGCTCAAATCAGTTAAATCAGGCAGTTAATGAATATTCAGTTTGGATTTCAAAACAGCTGCTCTATTTGACCATTATAAAAATTGCCACCTTTTTTATCCACTAAATACAAACATCCAGTAAAGTGATTGCATTCACACAAATATCTGATAGGCACTTTAACCCAGATGTGCTATCATAGAGCCATCTTC
>QVAJ01000008.1:2772151-2790320 GCA_003546035.1 Mixornis gularis
GGGAAAAAAAAAAAAAAGGCAAGAAAATTCAGATTTATTTTTCCCTGTTTGTCTCTGAAACCAATCCAACAATCCAATGGAGAAACAGAGAGTATAGCACACAAAATAATTCAATAGCCATCCATCTTGAACAATGAMCAACATGCTGTCACAATGACAACATCTCATCACTACCACCAGTAGAAAAAATCTCACCCAAACTAAGTGGGGTAYACATTGCCACTCGAAGTTTTCTGACACAGAATGCCATCTGTCTTCTGCTCAGGTATTTGCCTGTGACCTCAGCCAAAAGCAGCCAAGTTTTTCACACTCTGTAATACATTTACCTCATCAACTGTGAAGTGTAAAAAGTGTTACTTTGCAGAAGAGGAACTGAAATAGAAAGACTAATCCCGCACTCCTCACAAATAGTAATATGACCAAATATCACAAAAATAATTTACATCCAGGTCTAAACACTTCCCATCCAAAATCAAGCCTATTTCTAAATTAACAAACCACAGGATGAGAAAGCCAGAAATAATATATGAAAGAAAAAAAGCAACTTTCCTACTTTATTTGCAGCATCCTTGTGATTATACCATTCTGTCCTCCACTTGTTCAATCTTTGTACAATCTTTATACAAGCTATTCATAGCCGTGTGTAAAAACAGGGTGGTAACATCAGGAAAATAGCAGGAGTGAAACCAAGATGCAGACAGACTAAATAGCAGGGACTGAGACTGTGTCACACAGCAGACAGCCTAGGAAAAGAGCAGGTAGATTAGAAGAACCAGGCAAAATAAAGGGCTGTGTTGGGTTTGTATGGCAAAGTGTTAGCAGAGAAGAGACCAGGGCTGAGCCAGATCAGATAGACCCTGCTCCAGCTGCCTCCAGCAGATCTGCCTCAGGACACAGCTGAGCTCAGCAGCCAAGCAGGCCATGGCCCAGGAAAGCTTATTTAAGGACGGATTTCAGAAAAAAACACAGTGCAACTACTGCGGGAGAGGACTTAGAGAAAACTGGAAGCAGCCTTGCAGACTAAGCATGGTGAAAAAGGAAGGGGAAATGTTTTCCAGGTGCTGGAGCAGAGAACCCCCAGCAGATGACCATGGGGACACAGGCTGTCTCCCTGCATCTCRTGGAGGATCATGTTGGACACATCCACCTGCAGCCCAYRGAGGTCCCCACGCTGGAGCAGGTGAGCAATCCATGAGGGAAGCTGCAGCCTGGGGAGATTCTGTGCAGAAGGTTTCTGGCAGRAGATGCATTTCTTGGGGGACCCATGCTAAAACAACCTGTTCCTGAAGGCCTGTACCCTGTGGAAAAGACCACGTGGAATAAATCTTGAAGAACCACAGCCCACAGAAGAGCCCACATTTGGTATCCTCGTGAAGGACTGGATCTCATGAGAAGGGCCCCCACACTGGAGCAGGGTAAAAGTGTGAGGAAGAAGTGGCAAAGATGAACTGCTATGAACTGACAGCAACCCTCATTCCCCATCCCCCTCTGCCACACTGGGCTGGTGGAGATGAGATAGAGGACTTGAGAAAGAGGAATAAAATTGAGTCTGGGGAGAAGGATGAGACTGGAGGAAGCTGTTCTCAGTTTGCCCTTTTTTCTCACAATCCTACACTTAATTTTACCCCAGTCAAATCTGTTTTTCCCAAGAAGGTAACTGGTAAGTTATTTCCCTGTTTTTATCTTGACCCACAAGCTTTTTCATCTTATTTTTCCCCCCATCCTGTTGAGAGAGGGGAGTGTGAGAGCAGTTGGGTGGGCATATGGCAGCCAGCAAAGTTTAACACACCACAAGGGCAAATCATTAACTTCCTAATGGCACWGAGAGTAATTTTGAATCCCAAAGCTATGATAAAAAATTTGGGTTTAATTTTTACTGCYGTTTAATTCTCTCATGATATTTTATTAGTCATACTATCCTCCTCAGCAATGCCCTCATATATTAAAAAATGAATTTGTTTTAGATAGGCTATTATATATTGTAAGCTTGAAAAACTAGACATGAGTTGCATGATTTTCTGCAGAGTTACAGAATGAACACAAAGATGACATGTCAGGCAGGAACATTACTTGTTTAAGCATCRCTTTTGGAGACTAGACAAGAACATGACTTTGATGTACAATACCRAGTTTTTTGAATAATAAAAGGCAGAAAAAGACCATAAAATGCAGCATGACTGAAAAGCTGTCTTTAGAAAGACCAGAATAAAACTGCATTGCAAAATAAATGGTTGGAACGAAATTGGGGGTCATATAGGAAGGAYTGTAAAAGGACTACATCTACAACTGGGTGAAGCCAGAGGCCTTTTCAAATCTGAAGTAATTTATCTTGTCTATTCATTTTTAAAGATATGTTTCCTGCTTTCTCTTTATCTATTATTGACATTTTAAGTTTCTTTGTCTTCCTTTTTTTTAAAATCTAGACTGCAGCAATAGCAGAAACACCYTGAATGTTATCTTAATCTATCATATACAGCAATGAATAGTCAAATAAATGCAGAATCACACAAGTTTTCAGTAGTAATTCTCAAATGCTTTCCAAAACACTGGTAGCACTGGTTCAAAGATGATGTGTCTTGAATTAGAGGAGTAGCTGCAGGTACAGTACAGAGCCACCTTTCAACAGGTGCAACAGTACATAGTTGTAAAATGCATTTTTTTTATAGACTACTTGGTGCTTTTCAAAATTACTTTCAACCATCACTGCTGTTAGTACAGTATCAATAGTGATAGCAACAATAAAAAAGTAAACAACTAAAAGGCACAAAAACAATTTTAATTGATGGATCATTCCAAATAAATCGCTCCAAAAGACATGGAGCAATCCTCCTTAGCCATACTTTGATGTTGTTATTCAAACACATTGCATCTCTCTGTGAAAATTCTATTTCATTTAATCTTATATTCTAGTTAGCACACAGATGTAACTGAAAAGGAGGCCAAGCAGCATCAGTGCACAGCAGAACCAGCACAGTTCCTGCTCGAGGTCCCAAGAGGTAGTGGTGTTACACTGCATGCAAACAATCTGCCCTGCTCCCCTGAATGGGACACTGCATTCTGTATCTCTAAAAGGTTGAATGAAGAGTTTGGATGATTTCATTTCCTAGCCAACTGAAGCAACTTGGATGCAGCTGCTATTTACTGAGCAGGCTGGCCTCTGTGATCACTTCAATGGGTCACACATACCCAGCAGTAAAGACATATAAATGTAGCAGAGCACAGATTTTACAAAATMTCTCTCTCTCTACACATCAGTTTTAAACCCACTCTTACTGAAAATTAAGAGAAATGCCATATGTTTTTCCTGTAGTTCAATTTTTAGAATTGYAATGTATTATTTGTATTCTAGTAATGTCAAATTCACCAGTCAAAATGAATGCTTCCCTATTTTAGGTGTTGTGTATAAACAGTCAARAAGGAAGCACATGACTGAAGGTCTTACATAAAAGAAGAAGAATAGACCTTTCATAAAGAGAAGGAAGAGTGTTTGGGACAAGAAGTTACATGGTTTGTTTTACTTCTTGTTTCAGAAAATTTACCTTTTTTTTCTAAAATTGAAAAAAAAAGTAAGATGAGCGTGCTTAAACCATAACAGGTAAATCACTGATATAATGAAAAACCTGGACTTTAAGGAAGTTTATGAAAGCATAAGGACAAGCAGAATGTAGGCAGAGAGAGCAGAAAGCCTGACAGGAGGAGAGACCTAGAGGAAGACCAGCTCTGAGATGAGTGATCTCTGAACTGTCACAGAAAAGCTCCTGATCTGAAGACAATTGCAGTGAACAGGAATTTTTACACTTAACTCTATAAGTTAAGGGCTGGAGTTTTTTGGTTTCTTTTCTGTCTGAGGAGGAAGAAAAGAAAATTCTTTGAGAAATCAATCAGCTTCATACCACATGCCTTCACAAGGGTTTAATTAGACCTTAATTAATCCAGGTCTCCTCTGCTCACCCCACAAAASCTGATATTGGAAACAGGAGCATAAAGTCTCCTGAGTCATCTCTGTGCAAGGCTGGGAATGCCATAACTGGTGAGTAGGAGCTGCTCCAGGAGCTGGGTTATCCTGCACACACTGCCCAGAGGGGCCAGCACTGCCCCATGGAAACAGCACCCAGCACTGCTGCTCCAGGCCAGTGCTCAGGCTGCATCCCTGAGGCCTTCAAATACCCCAAAGTGAAAAAAAAATATCCTGTTACAATTGATACAGCATTAGGGAACTGGATTCTTAAGGAAACTACTGCAAGTAGTCAGGAGAAGCTGGTGCATAATAGCTTCATTTCCAACAGCATTTTTGTCTGAAGAGATGAGAACAGAAAAAGAAACCCCTTAAAGTAATATTAGTTTACCAAATAAATCCATGAGGAGCTGCTGCTGAGCATAAAGGCCCATATGACACTAACAGAGTAGTAGATAGGAATGAGATAACCTGCAACATGAAGTGAACACTGTGCTTCAGAAACAATCAGTAAAATATGTATTTGTCTGGGTTTAAAGTTACAATTAAGTCAGTGTCTCATGAGATACAGATTAAAGAGAGATTCACACTTCCAGATAGTTTATTTATAAAATGGGAAAGACAATATAGAGAAGATGTGGCAAACACATCCTAAACCAGCCCACCTCTGTGGAATGCATTTTTAAATACCTTCCTCTACCATGTTGGAGAAAATGCTGTGATGGTACAATTTCTTGTTTTCAGAGAAATGAAACAAAATAGCCTTGAGAGTAGAGAGAAAAAAACCTCACTTTAAGAATTATTGCCTTTGTCAGCAGCTGTTACTCAAATTTCTTACATATGGTGCCAAGAAAAAATATGCTTCTTCAGATATAGTACAGTACACTGTAATTTTGACAGATATTTATTTCTTGAATTCTGTTCAGAAGAATACRGATACTAAAACTGAGCAGAACTGAAAGTTACTTAAAAGAGTCAAAGCTAACAGAGTAAAAATCCATATGCCAATATAAAACCCACCCAAAAAAGTAACAGTTGTATACACAGAAACAAAATCACACAGGATGTACTATAATAAATGATCTCCAGTGACTGCAAGCAGACACTCTTCCAAGGATAATCAAAGATTAAGAAGAAAAATCTTTTCCATGTTAAAAATAACAAAACTTTGCAACTACTTTGAAGAAAACTAAATATTTACATTAATTAAAAAAACAAAACAAAAACAAAACAAAAACAAACAAATAAAACCAAAAAACAGACTAAGTAGCCAGTAGTCCACTCAAGTACACCTTATTTACCCGTGTAAAGACCTTTCCTATGATTTGCCACAGAAGGCATCCCTTCTAGGGAAGGTGGATAATTTCAGTAACCCGGGATTACAGGAACATCAGGAACATGAATCTCAGCCATGGAACTACTCAGATAAGAATGCAGATTATGGAACAAAATTAAAAGCTGCAACCAAGTAGATAAGTTTCAGGAAGCACAATGGCTTCAGCCAGCTGGTCACCAGGGGAGCTCCCCAGGGCTAAGTTTTGGGTCTGGTCCTGTTTAACACCTTTATTGATGAYCCTGATGTAGGAATTTAATGTACMATATTTCACTGTATCCATTCCTTGGATTTTGAAAATTTAGCCTTTTTCTATTACTCCACTTTACAAAGTTTCAGTATTGGAAATATCTTTTTAAATAAAATTTTCATCAAATATTCAAAATTCCTATACAGTAACCTAGTTTATGATATTTATGCTTCATGATTAGTTTTCACATGATCAGATACCATATCTGTACATTTCTATAYAAAATTTCCTTCTCTTTAACTTAATAACCAGCAATTTATACCTGTAGATACAATGTTATCTGCTCATTCTGGCTTTAAAAGTCAGCATGTTTTCMTATGACAATGTGCAATTATTAACTGGTCAGATAACAGTAAGGATAAATGCCATAGCTAGGGGACTATTAAAAATCATTAAAGAAATAAGACTGACATTGTCAGCACAGCAATATTAAAAACTTGCTCTGAAACCTTTCAAAATTTAATTTGATATTTTACATAAAGAAGGAAACTGACATTTTATAAGCATAAAAATGACATTAATGTCCATAGATAATTTATATAGAATATATTAAATTCAGTAAAATAACGAGTAATCATCTGAGAGGTGAGGAACTTGAATAAGTTTAACCAAGATGAGTTAAAATTAAGGTTTATTTGGCCTTTCCTGAATATTTTCATGAGTATGCATTTTTCAGTGTTACAACTACAGCAGCTGAGCTATGAATACAATTTTGAACCATGAAATCCATATTCCACTCCCAAAATGAAACCAAATCAAAAGACTGCCTATAAAGCAAAATCCTCAGTCTTTTAAAGTCTATATTGGGGATCTGAAACCCTCCTTAGCAGCTTTTTGAGTGTTGCTATTATTAGATGGAGACATTTCAGAAGGAAWAGCACATTAGGAAATCTCAAAGATAGTTGAAACACATTTTTTTCCTAACTACTAGTGTCCCTCTTTGGCTTGTGAATTCCTTCCAGGGAAAAYTTGGTATATGGATAATGGTACATGTACTTTACTAGCACAGTCTGAATTTTACATTTTGTTTGGATATCCCTGCCCTCCTCAGACCTGGAAATTTAACCATCTAATCCACAGGGATACATGCTCAGTGTAGCTCTTAAAGATTTCTTACATGGAGAGGATATGTATTTGTATTAATAAGCCTTTGGAATTACATTGTATCAGACTGCTTAGAAAATAAGCAACAAAATCTGAATCATTTTGGTCCAYTACATACTTCTTTTTCTTTGTTTCTTTTTTGTAAATAATAACCATTACAAAATCCTTAGCACTACATGCTGATTCCTTCCATTGGAACAGCAAAAAAGTAAGGGTTAGGATCAAATAAACCCTGGAAGATATCCTGCAAAGTAATGGCATGTCATCTGCCTTAGAAAAGTCTTTGCTGACTGGGCTGATACCTTTGCAGAAGTCATTCGTATATATATATCAAATTTACTATACACATCAAGTCCTGCGCTTGTGTATTGTGCTCCATGAAAACTGTTTCTTATGTTATTMTTCTTCTCTGAGCATACACTTGTACCTGCAACTCCTATTGATTTTCCCAGTTAGGGACAGGAACCAGGCTGCACAAAGAAGTGCTCTGTTATTACTGGTGGGAAATGAACTGTTTCCTGCTCCATMTTTCATATAACCATCCCCTGAAACATCCATCTGCAACCACCCCTGCACACACCTCTCAGTGCTGGAGAGTCTTATTCTTATTCTGGATAATTTTTTAGCTCCTTACAATTATTTCAGTCACACACAGGAGCAAAAAAGGATCAAAAGTGAAAGGCTGTAAGTGTCCATAACCTGGATTCCCAGCTGAGCTGGTTTTCCATATTTGTGTGCCCCTTTGGAGCTGTTCTGTGGTTTTGGCTCCACATAAGATTCCTTATATAAGAAATTAACTCAGGCCAAAATAAACCTTTTGGGTTTTGGCCATTTCATAACCAAACATTCTTATTTTATCAGACTACCTAAAGCATTGTCTGTAGAGCCAGACACAGGACATTCATTCCTGACACTCRTGTTGCGTTCTGGTCCAATTAACGATATGTGTTAATTGATTCTATATTTAGTACGTTTTGTGGTATTTTTACATTACTAACGTCATCTTCAAGATTCCCACTGAGATTTCTACTTACCACTATACTRAAGACATGGATATTTATTTTTTTAAAGCACAGTAGGGGTTTTTTCTTCATGAGACCAAATGCCAAATATTTAACTTTTTTTAAGTAAATATAAACACTCTTTAGTAATCCTATCMRGAGTATATTTTTAATTTTGTTAATYTCATCTGGATATGGCTGCCCTAGTGATAGTAAATACAGTAGAACACAATATAGCATTGAATAATTGAACACATACCCTAGCAGATGTATGCTGTTTCTTTGATTTTCAAAATGGGAAATTTTAATTAATTATTAAAACACTAAGAGGAATTTGATCTCTCTGCTGCTTATAAGTAAGCAGATCATTGATAGTAAACAATGATAATTATTTTTTTTTTCACACACAGAGGGAATTCTGCTCTAGAAAGTTACTTCCATACTGAAATAAACATCAGATTTCCCTCATGTGATTGCTTTTAGGAAAGCAAAGGTAYTGAGTGACAATAATTGACTGATAAACTCAGAAGCTCTTTTTGATGATATGAAACGAAATTTTCTGTAGATTATCAAGTGACTCACAAAATAATCCCTTCCATGGGGTTCCTGGTCATAAAAGAAAGACATGTATATTGAAAAATAGCCAAGTATGGTATTAAAGGTGTATTGTCTATACAGCCACTACTGTTCTGATTGGCACCTGAGGTGTGCATTGCATGTGGATAAAAAATAATGAGGGTATTCATCAGGATGAGAAATTCACAATAAAAGATAATTAARAAATAAAAATCTCGATRCAACACCTAAGGAATTGTATACAAATAATAGAAAACAGGATTCCAGGCTTGCAACTCAGCTGTTCAGTTGTTTAACTTCGCTGAACACTAAGAATTTCAGTATGAGAAAAAAATAGTATGTATGCTTGCTGTTAGCCACTGCATTTGAATAAGGCATCCTGCAGGACAAGCTCGGATTTAAACCTRTATTTAGGGTTTCCCAAGTAAGTTAAAGGTCTCTTTTTTTAGTGACAGAAAAGAATACTGGAGGAAATAGTATTAACAGTCAATATTTTCCAAGTGGCTGATCACGAAAGACCCAATTACAGCACAGTTCTTCACTATTATAAGTCAAATAGCAACCGAAATCTTGAACTATAATCCTATAAAAAGACTGCATGAGAAAGATAAGCCTGAAGACAAATAGATAGATAGATAGATAAAATTCATAATTTTAATTCCTTATGATGAAAAAAATTCCTTARGATTTTAAGTCAAATCCTGTTAAAACATTACCATTGCTTGTGCCAGGAGAGAGAGCACCTAGGCCATGCATGGCTTTCTAAGGGTGGACTCCACCATTTCTGGGAAAAAAAAGACTGTCRTGGAATATTTCCCAAAATTGAGCCATTCATTTTCCAAAACCTCATARAACTTCTTTTAATCTTCATTTTTTCTAGGTTTCCCGCAAGATCAATAAATTCTTAAGGTTGTTGTATGATGAATTAAAGATGAAATTTCTGCTATCTGATCCAAAATCATAAAAATAAATGCCCTTTGCAAGTAGATATACATGCAAATGGTTGTGAAAAAATCTGAAAACTGCAAAAAAACACTTTATACAATTGATCTAAATGCCTCCACTGACCATACAGGCRATGTCATTGCAAAACTATGGAGACATCATTATTTGCATGCCTTTTAAAGCTGTTTTCATGTAGTGTTATGATTGAAAACAATTAAAATTTGCATCTTTAGGGACCCAATGGCAATGCTGTCACAATGCAATTTTAGACAATTCAATTTAGATGCTGCAGCAGCTGCTTTTCAATGAGATTTTGATGTTTACCCAATTTTGCTGCTGGGTTAATTGAGTCATATTGAGGTCAAGTGGCTTGTCTGCAATCACCCAGATGTAGGCTCACTGAGAATTACAGCTCAGGACATCACATCTATAAACCTCTCTTTCCCTCAGTAGGGCAAAAATACAAACAGAAATAAACTAATCAATGAACACTCTCAGTAGGAAATTATGTCAGCTGCCACAGCAGCAGATTACTTGGGTTACTCGTGATTGAGGAATAACCATTAAATAAAATGGGAGAAAATATATTAACAAACAACAGAGGAGCAAAATATTTTAGATTTTATCTTATCTTAACAAACTGACTTATTTTAAAAATACCAACAAGTTAAACTTGAATAATAACCCAAGCAGTAAAGCTTAAATAAAACCTCTTCTTTTTGCTACAGGACAGAACAATTTCTTACTGAATTCATGACACCAACTGACTGCTTCTCTGTCTGAAAGCCATATCCAGAATTGTAGGCAATGTGAAAAAAAATCCCACTTGTTCAAAGAATGGCTTGAGTTCTCAAACCATTAATGGATTCAGCTCAGCTGAAGCTATTCTGGGAAAAGGTGTCATAAAAAAAGGCCCTAGTGCAGCTGCAATCTCAGCTGCAGCAATAAATAATTTAAAAATTTTAACTTTCAGGGGCACACAGAATTAAAATTAGTGCATTTTTACTTTGAATATCATATTCCTCTCACAAAACCATATTTCAAACTATCATGTAATCCTAGTTTGGAATTTACGTATCCATGACTAAGCTGCAAGTTGCAGTARGAATTACTAGAGCATAACTCTGCCTTGAGAATCCTTTGTAAACATTACCTCAAAGGTGATGTGGGGAATTAAAATATACACCATACAGGACTGGGTAAAAAACAATAGTGKTTTTGTATGTGACTAAAAGAAAAAGAATTACCACTAGTTTAGGTTTGGGTTGTGTTGCTGTGAGGGGAATTATTTTAGGTGTTTTCTCTCTCTCCATTTTAAAGATGGTCTCTCTCTACAGTTGGTATTTTGGCTCGTTCACCAACTTTCTTCTCAAGTGTTGTTTTGAACGAGAGACACAATCCTCTGATTTCCAAATTGAAATTGATATTTCATCTTCATATTTAATTGCTATATGGAAATTTGATAAATATCATCTTGTAGTTGTGTTGAAAATCTCCATTTAAAMCAACATATTGTTCATCATTTAGATTTTGGCAAAGAAAAATGATAGCAAGAGGACAGATAAATGMCAGCTAGAAAATAAAGCAATTCATTCTGGTAACCTTAAAGTCAAAGGGGGAATATAAGGCTTAAAATGTATTGATCTGACACAAAAATGCATTAATAAAATAAATGTTTCTCTTTAATTTTTGRGTTTAGGATGTTTTATCAGTTGAAATATTCATAATCAGATTTTTTAGCAATCTACTRGCAAGCATGAATAACAAACAATTAAGAAATCATATTTTCCTGTCTTYTCAACCTTATTTTAGAAGACACTTTAAGAGTTATTATAATGATATTTTGCAGTGGAATTGGAACTGTCAACTGACAAAACAAAGTTCAACTATTTCCTAAYTGTCAAAAAAACACCATGTTTGTCAAAAATTGTTATTGAAATATGCTTTTAACTATTTTATCTTCTTAAGCATTTTCTAGAATTTTAGCAATTTTAAACTTCTGAATTAATAARCTCTAAAATGCTTCTATCACAGGAAGAGATGCTGTAATATCATACAAATCAGAAACATCACACAGACCAAGAATATCACAACTGTATATAAYGTGGAGGAAAAACTTCCAAAAACTCTTTTTCTCCATTTGAATTTCCTTTGGTTAGTATYAGTTTTAGTAATTTAGAGATTATTTTTTTCTTGAACCACTGAAATGGAAGTTGTCTAAACTACTCCTAAATTTCTTAGTGTTCCTTTGAACACAAACTTTCTCTTTTTAATGTTTTCTACTTTTAAAACACTTTTAAAAAATCTTTATGGCAAGGTACTGAATGTTCTTATCAGGAAACACAGACCAAAGATTAGAGAAGCAAGAAGATCAGAGACGTTACAGACTTAAGATCAGAGGATAATGATGCACAAGCTCATTTATTAGTGCRATCATTATTTCACCAGGACTTTATGATTCTAAGACAGATAATCAAGCTTTCAAATATTGTATGGCCCTGTTTCATTTTTCAAAACCTTCTGTGATTCTGTAGTGATTTTAGTTACTGACRGAGGAGAGCTTGAAACTTAGTTGTTAAATAAACATAGGAAAAAAATTTAAAGACAGGAAGGTCTTATTGATTGATAGGGTGCTATTCATTACATCCTTTGGCACAGGGTTCAGATTTCATCACAGAGAGAAGGAAGAGGAATGGAAAGAACTGAGCCCCTCTCAGTGAAGCAAAGTCTCTAAAGAAAATATTAGGAAACTGCAGACTAAAATAACAGTCAGTTGATAGAAGGCCAAATGATAAACTTTTAGTTATTTTGCTTAAATGGGCAATCCGCAGGAACACCTTATTATTCATATCAGGTCTATTATCCAGTTCATATCATAATAATATTATTCATATCAGGTCTATTATCTAGCTCAACAAGGATAAGCCCTGCACCTGGGAAGGAACAACGCTGGGTACAAAATTGTGCTGGGAGACACCCAGCAGCTTTGGGGCAAAGGACCTGAGGGTCCTGGGGAACATCAGTTTGAACATGAGCCAGCAATGTGCCCTTGCAGAAAAACAGGCCAGTGATATCCTTGAGTGCATGAGATGGAGCATTGCCAGCAGATGGAGGTGGTGCCACACCTGGAGCAGTGTCCAGCTCGGCCTTCCCAGGTGGAGAGGGACAGGGACACACTGGAAGGGCCATTAAGTTGATTGAGAGACTGGAGCACCTCCTAATGTAAGGAAAGGCAGACAGCAAGGACCTTCTAGCCAGAAGAAGAAAAGTCTCAAGGAGATCTCATTGATGTATACAGATACCTGAAGGAAGGGCGAGAACAAGAGGGAGCCTGGCTTTTATCAGTGACACCTAGTCACAGCAAAAGAAACAAAGTTCAGTCTGAACATCAAGAAGCACCTTTACCTATTTCCTTTTTATGTCCTATGCTTTTGAGATCAAGGCTGCCATTATGAGACAAGTGTTTGGTGTAACACAGCAGCTGCCACAGGCATTAGTTATAGTGGATTGGGATCTTTTTCTTGCAAACAGCTCCATGTCAGCAGTTTATAAATGTAACTGCAAGAAAAAATGAAGCCTAACATTAACTGCTTGTTCTTAGAATATCATATCCACTAATTTCCATGATGCATGCTTTATATATTTTTAGGGGTACTTCAGTATCAAGGAAGAAATTCAGCTCTCCTGGATGAGAAAGGGTAACATGCTATTTTATTTCATTTTTGTCCTTATAACTCACGTGGTTGATGCTTCAAGACTTGGATGGGTGCCCCTTCTTTTGTCACTGAAATTAAATCATTAATTACTGTGTCAGAAGAATCCAGTTTCAACAAGGAGATGCAATTGATCACAATTTCAAAAACTGTAATAGGAAATGGTGTGGAAAACTTATCATYCTGACCTTGCAAGGGAATCATGAAAATAATGTTTAAAGGGATCTACAAGTACTGTGTTGCATAGTACATATTGTGATTTTCTTAAATTGTATTACTTACATTTGAATTTAAATTTTCAACTACAGTTTTTGAGCTCTTAYAATGAGAAATATGATAATAGTAGGAGACAATTCCTCAAGGAGAGTAGTTGTCTTTATTAATGCATCATGATAGCCCAATCTTATCTTGACTTTTATGTGCACATAGATGAATCCACAAGCACTGTATGAATATACTAAAACAACTCAGTTTTTTTAGTTTGCTAAAAAAGCATTTGTTTTGTCTGYATCAGCAAGATGAATAGATAATATTCATGTTGCTTGTGTATGCTAAGCAATGAATTTTTCTGGCAGTTCATTAAATACCAGACCAAAGCCAATAAACTTAATCAATGCATAAACCCCTTGAATGTTGTCTGAACATTTCACTGTCATGAATTCTAGTGATATTCTGACAAAAAAAAMCAAAACTTATGGACAACATGGTCTTGTTCCCCCTATTCATATGCTCCTTTTCTTATTTTCCAAGATTGAAGTCTGTGGTAGTTAAACAATTCGTAATCTACAATGTTCTTCACAATCCAATCTTATCTACATGCATACATAAGATTTATTAACTGGTTTCACATTATTTTTGTCCYTCACACATACTCTCTCCTGCAGAAGAAATAAAGCTCATTTTCAGATAAAATCACAGTTAATYAACCTCACTGATCCTATTTATAATATTTGTTTCATTTCAAAAATTCCCAGACCACCTTGGCTGCCTCTCCATTAACTTCAGTGAAGCATCTTGTCAAAATCACCCATGCAGTTTTGTCTTTTCATGTACAATATGAATTATGTAACCATCAAACTAACATACATCACGAGACAAATGATTAGAAATTCAAAATCTGATCAACACTTACAATGATCTGCCTTAGAATTCCTATAGTTCTTCAAAGCATAAAGAAGTATATCATATGTCCTGGAATTCTTTGGAACTATTTTTTTGCTCTTCATAAATTCTTCTTCTTTTTTCATCTTGTATGATTGCATATTTGCATGTTATCATACACACATCATGTCCTCTTTCATTACAGTATAAAAAACAACAAAAAAAAAAGAATGAAAGAACAGTGAAGATGAATCATCATGAATGAATAGTAAGGCTATGGGTCAGATACAAACACTTATTCAGGCCAAGAATACAAAGCCCAACTATTTCACAGCATTACACAGCATTAAGCTCATTRGTTTCTTCAGGTCTATCAAGGCCTCTTGTTAAGATTCCCAGATAACTATTTTAGGGTCCTTCCCAGGGAAGGATCTATTTCCAAATAATAATATTAAGGTGCATCCTGAGGAATTAAAGCTCTATTGCCTTTTTTTTTTATTTTTTTTTTTTTTTTTTTTTCTTTTTTTTTTTTTTTTTTTTTTTTTTTTTTAATCCAAAGAGATCATACTATAACCCTGTAGTCTAACCACCTATATGAAGTACACTATGAAATGCATGATTTTAGCACTGGAATGTAACTTCTGTTTGAGGTGTAGCATGTATTTTACAAAGATAATTTTATTCAGTTTAAATGTTCCAGCAAATGAACTATCCACCAAACCAATAAGTAAAATGCTCTGACTATACTAGCCATTAGTCAGCCATTTTTTTCTAGCCTGAGTGCGCGTTGCTCAACTTGCTTGCCACAAAACCTCATCCTACCTTTCACTGAGCCATTCTACATGATGTTCCTGTCCTCTGTCACATATTTAGGATAATAGATGCAGAAATAAAACATGGGTTCAAGTCTGAGCATTATTTAAAATGAGTACATAGACCTTTTCAGACATTGCATTCCTGGGCAGAGTTCCTCATCCTGTGCATGTGAAGCATTCTCTGTTCTAGAAATTTTAATGCACTTACAATGGGATTAAATAGTCACATTTTGGAATGGGCTTACATTATGAAAATTAAAATCACTGTTTACACCTATCCAATTTATCATCTGCCAAATGTCTCACTTGCATAAACCTGCCAGAAGTAGTTGTATATTTTCTCCACAAAAAGGAGACCTGTAATGGYCAGAGAAGGGAAAGAAATGTTTAAACAAATGTGCAGTGCTAACACAGCAGGTTTGTGTCTGGCTGGTGTCAAAGTTCTCAACCTTATCTCACATCATCCTGGATGTGATTTAGTTCATCAGTTACCTCTGCTGGACATGRCATAACTGATGCAGTGGTGCACATATTTCAACTGAACTCCTAATATTTCCCCATTTTTAAAAAAGTGCATATATAACAATAACCAAGTAGCCATATTTATAGACTTGACTACACACTTAAAGTTTTCAAGCTAAAACAACATTTTCAAGTTATGGCAAGATGCTTGTCTGATAGTGTTTTGATGTTATARTAGCGACAGCTACGACAGTGTTTGCACAGTAAAGGAAAGCAGAAAAACATGGATCACACCACGGTTTGGTTAAACAGCTGTTTTTATACTACACTTCTTTACACTTAATATATTGTACTCTTGATTTTACTTGGATTCAAAACAGCATCATATAATCAGTGATAAGACTGTTTTTCACAATATTTTACTACATTCAGCCAGATATTTTGGTTTGTTTTCTTTACTGAAATTAAAAATATTTTGAAGGCATGACTAAGATAGTTAAAGTAGGTTTTTTCATTTCCTAAAGCTCAAAATCTAACAATTAGATAAAGCAGTGATCTCTAACTGTGTCAATCCACTTGAACTTTCTTCACTGAGGGTACTATAATAAAGAACTATTGGGCTATGGACTAGAAGAGAATACTTTCAATTGCCCCTATTTCACTGTGTATTAAGAACATATATATTCCAGAGAAAATCCTAAACATGTATATCACCCTTTTCCTCCTTTCTTATAAATACCACAGAGAACTGGAAACATATTACATTACTTTTTAAAAATGTTGGGCAGCTCTCCAGCTGAAGCCTTATCAAGAAGCTCTCCTGTGAGAATGACAGAAGATAACCATGCCTGTCCATACTGCCTGCTCTCTAAGTTGTAAAAGTTTCAATAGGGAGGCATCATTTTCATTGTCTCTGTAGAGAAATGTGTATCTTCAAGACCATAGTATAGATTAAAATTCCACGGTGATCGTACAATGATGGATTATCTCAAATTGGAGTGGACACATAACCATTGCGTCCAACTCTCTGTTCTGCACAGGGCTACCTAAAACTAAATTGTGTAAGGATGCAGTGGTAAACACAGAAATTTTAAGTAAATATAAATAATGTGAATCATGATATCCTTATTTATTTGTGATCTTTGGAGGTTTGAMTCATTTTGAACAAGATGGAGATTATTTTTTGCATAATTTCCAGTTCCATTTCTTTTCTAAATGCACTAATTCATTTAAAGTTCATGACCTCGTTAGGATCATAAAGCTTTTTGACATGCTCTGCATGTCAACCTCTAACTTTTAACTGAAGTGGTAATTTGCCAACTAATGAAACTGAAATGACTGAAATAAATACACCCTTTATGCATTTTAAAAGAGTATAGAAAAATAAGCTGCAACAATTGTCAGTGTRGTACACAATGAGAAAATCACCCAAATTTCATTGGGATTGTTTTCTATATTGAGACACCAAATTTACTCTAAGCACATGGAAATTACTTCCTTGCCAGTTTTTATCTAACAGTTATTGAATGTTTTGCACAAAGTATTTTATCCTGTTTTTTTTTCTGGTGACAGAAAATCAAACTCATCATACAATTCTCATATGTATTTGTATACTTTAAAGAAATATCATCCACTATATGATTCAGATTTATACAGAGATATATCATTTCTGCATTATAACTTGCAAAATATGAAGATTTGTTATACAGTGCTTCAGGAAACATAACTTTTAYTCTCACCAGTCTTCCAAATAGAACAGTTGAAGATACTGGTTTATGTAAAATGCTCAAAACTCTATTAATCATGTAGCTGTTCACTCAAAAACATTACTTCCCCTTTAGCACTCTTCACTGTTGAGAGTCTATAATAGATATTCTGTCACTCAAATTAAATTTCTTTGGTGCATTTTCTAAACAGCAAGGAGCAAAACATGAGGGTCAAAGTAAGTACTGCATGTCAATGAGATTCYCAATGGCAGCAAAGGACTGAAACACAAGCAAATTGCTCATTTAAAGCCACCATTTGAATGAGATTTTAAGGAGACACTGACAGTAGGATTTGCTATAGTTTCCCAGAGTTAAGGTTTTAATGCAGTATCTGCTGTTCTGTGTCATACACAAACATTACACYGCAGTCTGCTACAGAGCCTCATCCACATCTTTATTCACTGTAGAGGGAAGACATACATTGTTGGATACCCTCCACATCCCACATAACACAACACCCACTGTCCTGTGTAAATCACTTTATGCCAAGTCTCTTGTATGAGATACAGTAGGAACACACTGTCCAGCCCAGCTTATCTCATCTGTCAGACAGCCATGCCTGTTCTGCCCTGATGGGACTGAGGGACTCTGATTTTCAGTGCCTGAAGAACACTTTCCAAAAAATCTGGGTCATACCGTATTTTCCTCATATGCAATTGTGTCTTCTCTCTTTCATTGACACAATGTAACTGTCATTAAAGCTGGCAAAGTTCATGTCTTCAGACCATAGCATGTCCACAGAAATGGCATTTACTGATTAATCTTGTCGATGATATCATTTGGACTATAAACACATTAATCCAAACCCTTCTATTTTAGYTGATTTAATTTCATTTGGCCTTTGCTGATTTTCCTCATGTGCTAAACACCCACAAGGTTTGAATATGTGTGGGTGTATTTTTCTCATAAAGAATAGGAAAGCACAGCTTAAAAGTACCACTCTAACAAATTGCACATCATTGCATACACTGTCAGTTTATTGCCCTAATTAACAGCTAGGTACTTTCTCTCTGGTGAGCAATATGAGATGTTAACAGAGTCCTTGTTTTTATTCATTCCCTATTGAGCACTTCCTGTAACCAACAGGTTTAATGCTGGGACTGGTGTGATTTTAGAATGATTCCCTAAATAAAGTTCCCACAAAAAAA
>QVAJ01000008.1:2799925-2827557 GCA_003546035.1 Mixornis gularis
TTCCTTCCTTCCTTCCTTCCTTCCTTCCTTCCTTCCTTCCTTCCTTCCTTCCTTCCTTCCTTCCTTCCTTCCTTTTCCATCAGAAAATTCTGTCCCTTCACATTATTTCAGTCTTTACCTCTCTGTCTAAAATGTTGTACTGTGTGTTACTAATACAAACAATTAAGGATACTGATGAAGATGCTCAGGATTTTTTGCCAACTGAGGATGAAAATAGATTTGAACAGTCTCCACAGATGCTGTTATTCCCTGCTTGAACCTTGCTGTCATTTGAATTTGAATCTTCAAAGCTGAATATCACTAAATTAATTATARGCAGTATTTTTATGGTTAATAAGTACCTAATGAAATTAAGTATGTTAAAGATGGATAAGATTTTTCATCTATAATATAATTTGTAATGCTTTATTTAAACTTCTATTGTTCTCTCTATTTGTCTGTATCCTAAGCATTCTTTAGAGACAGTCTTATGTTTCTGAACGAGACTTGTTCATATGCATTTTTCTCCACTAAATGTTACAGCTTAACAAAGCAATTAATATTAATAAACAATAAACATGTTGATAAATATAAATCATGGCTGCATGGCCAGATCCCGAGAGTCATGGTGAATGGTGCTACATCTACTTGTTGGCCATCACTAGTGGGGTTCCCCATGGTTCACTGCTGGGGCCAACTCTGCTTGTATTTTTATTGATGCTTTAGAAGAGGGCAATGAGTGCACCCTCAGTAATTTTGCAGATGACAGTGAGGTGGGCAGGAATGTTGGTCTGCTGGATGGTGCAAAGGCTCTGCAGAGAGTTTGGGACAGACTGGACCGATGGGCTGAGGCCAACTGCACGAGGTTAAAAAAGGTGAAGTGATGGGTCCTGCACCTCAGTCACAACAGCCCCGTGCAGTGCTACAGGATGGGGAAAGAGTGGCTCAAAAGAGGCCCAGCAGGAAAGGATCTTGGAGTTCTGGTCAACAGCCCAGGTGACCCAGAAGGCCAGTGGCATTCTGGCCTGGATCAGCAATAGTGTGGCAGTAGGACCAGGGCAGGGATTGTCCCCCTGTACTGGGCACTGGTGAGGCCACACCTCAAATCCTGTGTCCAGTTTGAGCCTCTCACTGCAAAAAAGACATTGAGGGGCTGGGAATATCCAGGGAAGGGCTGTGGAGCTGGTGAAGGGTCTAGAAAGTGAATCATATGAGGAATCGCAGAATGAACTGGGATTGTTTAGTACAAAGAAGAAAAGGTTCAGGAGAGATCTTACCACTCTAAAACTATCCTAAAGGAGATTGTAGCCAGGTGGGGCCTGGCCTTTTCTCCCAGGCAATAAGTGACGGGACAATAGGAAATGGCCTCAGGGTCCATCATGGGAAGTTCAGGTTGGACATCAGGAATAATTTCTTCACTGAAAGGGTAATTAAGCTCTGGAATGGAGTGCCCAGGGAAGTGAAGTCACCATCCCCTAACTACAGAACTACAGTTCCACTGAACTATGCTGATATTATTTTGGGCAACTACTAGAGASACTGTAATTCATGTTTTCAAGGAGGGAAGAAAAAGGATACGTGAAGGAGGTGCTCTATTGATAGGAACAATATTTCAGCTATTTTTGAAACTTTAAAGGCAGAATTTTTGACAGAAACCACTTATTATTTACTGTTACACCAGGTGTGTGTAACATATATGCAATTTCTGGGAGYTGCACTTGAATATATACATCAACTCTCAGTGCAGCTTATCCAGCTATATTCACTGTCCATGTATGATAAATAACAAGCAACCCTGTGATGTGACATCCCTCTCTTCATCGCAGAGGGGTGTATAGGATTGACCCCATCCTCTGCCACCATCACCCATCCCCTTCCCRTTCCTCAGGTGTGGCTCTGGGATATGGTTCTGACCAGCAGCAAATCCAGCCTGCACTCCAGTGGAGCAGTGTGGGCAAAAGTGGCAGTGCTGGTGTGGGAAGCAGCTGCAGGGAACAAAACTGTGGCGAAACCTAGCCGAGAGGAGCTGAGCCCAGCGAAACAGAGTGGCAGCACACACGAACAATTTAGCTGTCAGAGGTTTGTCCATCATTGTTTTCCATTGCCTCAGACTTAGGGATGGGGAAAGCTATCTGTGGGAAGCTCCCACCAACTTGTCTTTGTCTGGGAAAAGGCTGGGTGCAGGAAGAGCTGCCATCTTATCTTTGTGTGGTGAAAGCCACACGGCGCAACCTGCGGGGAGCCAACTTGTCTTTGTAAAGGTGAAGAACACCTTTTGAGTGTAAAGCACCTTTGTATTTGTTATTAAAATCTGCTGTTAATCTGGTATTACTGTGCATTTCTTATTCCACTGCTGTTTGCTTTCAGTACACTGTTATCTCAACCCATAGTCTCTGTCTTTGCCCCTCTCTTGCCAAAGGGGGTGGTGGGAAGAGGAGTGGTTTATTTGTAGGTCTAATTTCTGACTGGTAGCAAACCACCACAGTAGATTAAAGCAGATTAGAACATGGTCCAACCTACTTCCGAATTAAATAAAAAWCCATGTAAAAAGAGCCATGAATACAGGTTGAAATGATAAATATAAAGTATGTCTGAGTAGCTAAATTCAGCATTTATCTATACTTGACGGAAATTGCAACATCAGATAATTATGGTTTTCTTTATATAAACACAGGAGATTAATTATGGTATTTTAAATAGCATTATGGAATAATTGACCAAACTGTTTTCATTTTCATGGCTACTGTTACACACTTATCAGAAAATACTGATCCAAATATAACTAAAAAATTCTCCTTAAGGAGCTTAATTTGTAGGTTTTTGTGCTTTTCTTTTAAAGAGAACTGTCATCACCAGAAAAGCCATGTTGAATATGCTATTGGACAAACAATGTGATATGAAATGTCTCACAGGTTATATAAAGAGCTCACAGAATAATGTTTTTATAAAGACATTATTTAGTAAAAATCTCCTTCAGCACACACAAGCCAGACAGCAATCTCCCCCCCCCCTCCAAGACAAAAAGCCAAAACCAAACAACCAAGAAAACTCCAATTAAAAAAAAAAAATAAATAAAATTGGCAGACAGTAAACCTTTCCAGCTGCTGATAAAACAATTTCCACATCTTCCTTGCATCACTGTACTACCTGCATTGTGCATTCCTTTTCTAGCCAGTCAGTTGCTTYACACTTTGCTTTTAACTCTTTCTATTGGGTATTAGTAACAAGACCACTTTTATAGTTATCCAGATAGAGAGGAACACTGTAAAGGGCTGGAAAAATATCTGTGTAAACCACATTCAAGATGCAGAAGGAAGCTGAACCACCTGTTCTAGAAAGCAGAAGCAGAATACAATCCAGTTTCTGGTGATAAAACTTGATGAATCAGAAGGTTAAATATTTTTAGAAGACATCTGGCACCCAGCCTCTATTCTCAGGTTAAGCCAGAGGATGTATGTAAAAAAGCTGAAATTTCACCTTCTGTTTTCCTTGATACAATTGCTTTACATCAAATAACATTTTTTTTTTTTTTACAGAAAGAAAGTTAATTAAGTTAAATCACTTAATGAAATCCACATAAAATTAAGTCAGAATGTAAAAAAAAAATATTTTTTTACTCTAGGATAGTGATTGCAAGAGTGAAACCAGAATCAGAGACAGTAACRGATGACTTATTTATTCAGTTCCAACCACCTTATAAATTTTAGATTTTGTTATAAATTACTAAATTTATACAAAAGAAAATTTAATATGTTCAAGACATTCAATAACAATTTCTATTCAGGCATAAAAAACCTTCAGGGAAGGGAATTCCAGGAGGATAAGAAAAAATAACACAGTCAGAAAAAATYTGGCTTTGGCACAGAAGTCTCGCTATTAAGAGCCTTGTTTCATATTTGGTCAAYTAAAATGTAGTATATTAAAATATAGTACCTTATAACACATGCATAGAGCCCGCTGTCTTGTACCACTGTTGGTCTGAACCAAATGGAGTCTTCTTCTTTGCTCATTCTGGTTCCATCAAAAGCTATAGGTTCCTCAAAATCTCCRGGTCCAGAGCTTTTGTACCACATCAAACTAAGTCCAGCACTTTGGGCTAGGGAGTAATTAGCTCTAATATATCCATAAAAGAGTGCACATTTTATACGAACAGGTTCTCCCACTAGAACTTGATATTTCTTGTAATCCACAGACCAGTCAGTGCATCCATCAGCTACAAGAGAAGAGAAAATGACAAGAGATTGTCAAAGGCTTTGGAAAGCACTATTCACACAGCAGTCTTTATTGTGGGAAAGTATTGCATTTGAAAAAAAAGTCCACTGAGGGACTAGCAGTATGCTTTTTATCCCCGAAAAATTAACTGCATTTTCATGATGTTTATGTCATGTACTTGTCTATAGTGGACAGAGCTATTAGGACACATATTGCTAAATGTTGATAATCTCTGAGCAATAACTGAGCAATTTCTCTTTTATCTTTTGTGAAACTCCAGCATGACCAGGTATAAAAYACTGAAGTGAAATTAGTACAACACAGAAGGCATGTGGTTCACAGGTTATTACCATCTAAGTTGCATAAATCAAATGTCTTCAGGGTTACCATGCAAATGAAAGTCTCAGAAGATATTAGGACAAGGAGCTGTGGTCTTGAACCAAAAAGTGTGAAAGTTTGGGATAGATTTGAAGGAGAAGAAGAAACTGTCTTTATAACACAACCAGATAGATACTTCCAGGAAAATTACTATCAGTAATATAAATGGATTATTCAAGAACATGTTAAACAGATCATTGGAATTCCTGACTTTCYAGAACTACATTTTAAATTACGGTTATTAATGTTTTCGGGTTTTTTTCCTGTTGAATATCATCAGCCCTTACCAGTACTGTCCCACAATAACTGCTCGTCAGAAAGCAAAACTAAATTTATTTGACAGTCTGAATTCCAATAACATAACTAAACCCCAAGGCCAAAAAACCMCCAAACTCACACCCTCTTCCCCTGTATTTTTAGTTAAGATTACCAAAACAACAAAAGGAAAAGAGCTATTTTCTACAATGCCTTCCTTAACAAAAGCTTGCATTTTTTTTTTCCTTAAGCAATTTCAACCATGAAAATTCACCATTAGGCTCATWCATTAAAAAACTCAGTGTCCAGTCTCAGCTAGTTAACTAGGCCCCCATCCAGTCAGTAGAAAGCAATCAGTACATCCAAAGGACAATTTATTTAAACTTAAAATTAGTATCTATGTCTCATGTAAATATTTTGTCTTTGAATTTGACACTTCATTAACTKTAAATGAGCTCAGGTAGATAGATAGCCATCTTAGAAAATCAACTTTTGCAAAGCTCCATTTTCATCCTAGAACTRGTTGAATATTGACTTTAACAGAGAATTCCAGCTACCGTGCAAGGTAAAGCAATATTGGCACTTTAAACTTTGACAATATTTTGATCTGTTACTTGGGAAAAAAAATACTAGATAGTGATTTTCTGAGTCCTACATTTGGATAATGCCACAGTACTTATTATACATTGACACCGTTGTACACCACAACGACACAGACTCTGACTTCAGAAGACTGAAAATTACTCCTTTATTTTTGGGATGTCTCTCTTTTTTATACTATTCTACACAGACCATTTCAATTGGTGAAAYGAAGACAAACTTCTTTAATCACATTGGTCAGACCAGAGGGACATCAAGAAGAAGACCCTCCTAGGGAAAGGAATGTAAACAAAGTACAGTTTACAAAAACACTTCTCTTGTTTACAGAAAATTCTCTGGGAAAGGAATTTCAGAAAACCRAAACATCTCAGGCACGAAACCAGGGCTACAATATATACATTGCAAAATAAGAAAGACTCAGACATTTTCATACATCCTTGTGTAAGCAATAACCAAGTTAATCCAACATAAAAAGATGGAGCAAAAAAACCCCCCAAAACTTAAGAGTGAATTTGCATTGTGAACAGAATTCACACAAACAAATATTTAGTAAATCTTTGGACTGTCTTCTCCTGTATTTACTTTTATGATCAGGAAGGGAAAATAATTTGCCCATGTTCCAATTTTCCTACATATCAGCTCCTAAAAATCAGTAACTGTTGTTGCAAGGCCCTAATAAGACTTAGTTCTACCCATGCATAAATTGAAGTGAATGGAAACAAAGCTACACTACTAGCTTCCCCTTAGGACCAAAGAAACTAACTTCCATTTATTCCAGAATTCAATTACATCTTTTRTCATTTCATTTTCGTCACTCTGAAAGAGCATTCTCTCTCACCTGATTTTATTTCTCTCTCTGCTTCCAAATCCCAATGCCAAAAATGAACAGCCACCTTTAAGCAGTGTTAATTTCATTATATAAGTTACCAGGTAATAACTTCTTCATCAGATTGTAATCTTGCTTTTCACTGCTTAATTTAGCTAGTACATGTTGGTTTACATTATTAGTCTGTAAGTTATGCCTTCTCTCTCAGGATATTTGGTTCTAATGATTCCCAATTCCTTTAACTTGCAGAATCCATGAGAATATATTACTGAAAAAACATTAACCCTCTTTCAAGCTCCGTGTACTGGATGAGGGATTAACTGTGCAGTGTAGATGCCCACTGACTTTATTCCAGCATGATATTTCTCACAAGGGCCCTGGGGGTCCTGGTGGATGGAAAGTTGAATCTGAGCCAGCAGTGCCCTGGCAGCCAGGAGGGCCAAGCGTGTCCTGGGGGCATCAGGCCCAGCAYGGCCAGCCGGGCAAGGGAGGGGATTGTCCCCTCTGCTCTGCTCTGGGGCGGCCTCACCTCCAGGGCTGGGGGCAGTTTGGGGTGCTACAGTATAAAAAAGACATTAAGCTGTTGGAGAGCATCCAAAGGGGGGCAATGAGGATGGTGATGGGACTGGAGGGGAAGGTTGTGAGGTCACTTGTCTTGCTTAGCCTGGAGAAGACCAGGGGGAAATCTCATTGGGGTCTTCAACATCCTCATGAAGGGAAGCAGAAGGGCAGGTCTCAATTTCTTCACGCTCATGACCAGTGACAGGGCTTGAGGAAACAGTATGAAGCTATGTGCTTTATTACAGTTACACTCAGTGATAACTTTAAGGAAACGTATGTCCTCTCCACGAAGTGGTCTTTGAATGAAGTGAACATGAGAGTGTTTCTCTTCCTGCTTTCAGAAATATTACAGCAGTTAAACTGCCAACACTGACATTCAAGTCACTTATAACTGTATTAACCTTATTACAGCTGGAAGGTTTAWTACCTTAAAAATCTTCCAGGAAAATCCTCACACTACTGCTCAGCCAATGTGCTAATCTATGCAAAGGTGCTAATTCAATTTTGTCAGCTGTAATAGAAGTTCCTCATTCCTATCACAAGACACAGACATCCTTGTGTGATATTTTCTGATAGCTGATCTTTCAGGAGATAACTGTCAATCTCTGCATTAAATGCTCCCTATTCCACAGCAACTGAGGAACACAAACAAGCTTAACACCACATAATGAAAAGAAAAACAGACTGTCATGTCCTTAAAAATATTACTGTGAACACTCAGATGATGATAGCATGCATGTACCATAACCAGCACTTTCTATGTACACTCTGCATGTGGTGTGTACAGCACATGTGCATTTTTCGGTCTAGAAAAACTTGGATGTATCAAAAACTAATTAAAAGCCCAATTTCAAATTCCTTGGAGAACATAAAGATACATTTTAAAAGACCTGAACATATATTCACAGAATTCTTTTGATTTTTATATTGTCATTGCTACATGAAAAATGTTACATATTTACATGTTAAACGTGTTACTGGCTTTGTAAATAGGGGCAGAATATAACAAAGGCTTCATATTAATTCATTTTTTAAATATCAAAAAGATTGAATATTTCTATTCAGTTTCCCATTCTAACTGTGCCCATTTCTACCTTGATTGGATTTTTTTTCTTTGTGTAAAAGTAAGGCATTGACCAAATAAATTATCTAACGCTTCCCCTCTTAATCATGGTTGCTACTGACACAAAATCAACACCTTCAACTACAATGGTTCAAAACAACTGCGGGGGAAAAATACACTCAATACTTTTCGATGTTTTTATTTATATCGTCACATCATCAAGCAGTCAATCATCTTTTATAAATTGAAAAATACTTGAATAATTCAACAGCTTTGAAATTTCAGGACTGCCTTCAAAAGAATGGCTGTAGTCCCTGATCTCTATTTTAATATGCTGCCAGTTATTGCTACACATAATAGCACAATACAGAGTCCAGGATAAATATAATCCACTCAGTTATTTCCTTGAGTGATTTCAGGGYATGAAATAAACCACACTGCATCACTGTCCTAATAATGAGATCATTCTGCTCGATAAAGAACAGTCTTGCAGGCTGTATCTGCYGGGTAGGATACAGCACAYAGAATATTTAACATTACWAAGAAGGCCTTCTCCTTAATTTTTGGTAGCATATGTATCATTTTCAAGGTAAAATTCAGTGCTGAAAATGACATAAATATAAAGCTGATAAGGATCTGCTGCTACAGCCTGGTCTCGTTCAAAAGCTTCCATTCAATATATAGGTTTCAGGGTTAAGAAAAGTCTTCACGTGTTCAATATATTGGTTAAAATCTGATTTCCAAACATCTAAAAAAAAAAAAGGTCTGACAGTTTAAAAAAGTTCTCCTAAAAAAATGGTAAAAGAAATAGCAAATTATCCTATTTTTTCACTTAATGATATTTAATAAAATAAAAAATTATCAACAGACTTACTTTTTCCTGCTCACTCGTATTTGTAATTCTGTTCCTAATTTAATTTTATATAAAGAGGATTATGCAATGTCACTGTGTCTTTTATTTATTTGTCAGCTACTTTGGGTTTTTTTAATAAGGCATTTGCAAACCTGACAAAGAAGTGATATCATAGATCACAAAAAATTCTGAAAAGTGGGCCTGTAAAGGAGAAAGCACCAGGTCTTGTTCCCAAAGCCGCAAAAATTGTCAAGGAGKGCACTAGGAGATGGAGAAATAAGATGGCAGTGTGTAGGGAGAGTAAATATGCTGGGCAGAAAAATCAAACAAAGGATGTTGTATACGTGCTGTAAGATTTTTGGGGAGAGTGGCAAATAGCAGGCATAACAGGTCAAGAAAACATGTTTTCCTTGACTGGCTGCTCATGAAACAGCATCTCAAAGGTTCTCTGAGTGATGCATAAGACTCAGGATTATTTTCTTTAAAACGATTTTCACAACAATATTTTACCACCAAAATCACAGTCTGTGCTGGATTATCTCTCTTTACTGTCCTTGTTACTTTCTGCTTTTTGCTTAGACTAGCTAGCATTAAAATAAAAAAAACAAAAATAAAGATTTCATAGTTTATAGCACACTCATTACAGTGCCTGAGCCAATTAACTCTATCCAACATAACACATGGTATTCTAGTGTGGGTTCTCATTATRAAGACATGGAAAGATTGTCTATTTTTGGTTTGCGTATGCTTTTATTTGATACAAAAATAAGCTCTGACAGGAATGAAGAAGCAGAGCTTAGAAACAACACATTATGGAGATGAGAGAGAACATGGTCAGTTCTATTCTTAGACTCCTTAGATTTTCTTCTTTCAAAGTACTRTCAGGATAAAATTGGAAAAATGGAAAAAAATTAATATTAGTGCTAATATTATCAAACGACTACATCAGGTATTTTATATGTGATTAAATTTCTTTTTGTACTGACTGCTGTTACAGATTTGCATATTGCTATACTGCACTTCTCTTGGATACAGCATTTTCATTTTGAAAAGGCATTTTTCATTCTCTTGAAAACTGATRTAAAAATTATGGTTTAGGCTAAAAAACGTATTTTGTTCTCAGTCTAAAACTGTGTAGTGGCTGTTATGAGAGGGTGCTAGTAATGAAAAAAGATGTTGAATGACATTTCAGGGAGACAGAAAAATTATTTTGGATATCATCACCTATTAAAGAAGTTAGTTCCTAAAAATTGCACTTTTCCCARCCCCAGATAAGTTGTAAAAGGGGTAGATGTGGGAGCTGAGGAATTTTTGGCAAATGCACTAGTCCATAGGAATAGGAATAATTAAAATATATATATATATATGTCTTGCCATAAATTAATTCAAAATGCTGTGTTTCTTGGGTTTCTGCAGTAATAAGAAACAGAGTATATATACCTAGGTATTGGGCTACTTAGAGGCATAATAAGCATGAAAATAGCTTTATGTCAATCTGGTGAGAAGTTTTTTATGTCATTCTCTCTTTTATCTAATCCAGGCAAAATGATATAGAATTTTGTCTGAATTATTAT
Source organism: Mixornis gularis (assembly GCA_003546035.1). Lineage (NCBI taxonomy): Eukaryota > Metazoa > Chordata > Aves > Passeriformes > Timaliidae > Mixornis > Mixornis gularis. The sequence continues at coordinate 2,810,227 of QVAJ01000008.1, forward strand.
TATTCCTTTAATTACCACAAGTATTTTGTAGAAAAAGTAAGACCACAAAAGCTATTTTAAGAAAAAAAAAAAATAGTCTTCAAGACAGCCCAATGCAGGAGCAAATGCTGCATTTCCTGAGTTCCTACTCTAAACCGAGAGTTTTTCCCTGTTGCTTATTCAGTCCCTTTTGCCTCTTTCAAACCCTCCTATTCTGTTTTATCATGTCATATAAATTAGGAAGCCCCTTAAACACACACTTTAAAGGTATCCTGGCTGGACTGACTGATCAGGTTCTGCCGGACTCACCCCAGGCCAACACCAGGCACTCACACAGCTTCTCAATCACTAATCCACACATGCAACAGAACAGGGGAAAGAACAGGAAAAGCAAAAGAAAATTAATTGGTCAAGATAAAAGTACTTTCATAAGTGAACAGACAAAACCCACACGTGATGCATAAGCACTCCCTCATTGTCTCCCACAAAGACCAACGCTCAGCTGGTGTCTGAACAATGGCTACCTCAATAGCCAAAACCTCCAAATTTCATTTCTGATCATGGTGTTATTTGGTGTGAARTATCCCTTTGGCCAATTTGAGTGAGTTGTCCCAGCAATGTCCCCTCTCAATGTCTTGTCRCCAATCCTTGGGGAGTAGAATGGGAAAAAGAAAAGTCTTGTGGTGCAACAGTCAAAACACTTTTTTAGTCACAAATCCAAAACACAGCACCGTAAAGGCTGCTGTGATTAAACATAACTCCATCTTGGCCAGACCTGGTACACAGGTCCCTGACCTTCTGTGTGCTTCTGTCTGCTACCTTCTTTCAATTATTCATTTTAAGCTCAGGAAGTGTCTGTACATTTACAGTTGCATCACAGAGATGGCAGCATAATTTAATCAACAGCCACAAAACACGAGAGTTTGTTTACTAGATTAATTTCCAAAGCCTGATATTAAACTGCATTMATTTCAGTGCCCATCTGAAATGAATTGGTTCTCCTTTGTTATATTTACTATACAAGTTTATTTGAGGGCAGTTCTACATCCTCTCTTTCTTTCACAGAATCATAAAATARTCTGAGTTGGAAGTGACCCACAAGTTCAGCTCTTAATTACATTGCCCATAACAGGATCAAACCCTAAACTTTGGTGTTGTTATCACCAAATCCTCTGTATTCCTTATGTGGCTATACCAGATTATCTGCAGTTATTTTTGAAGCTTAAGAGTTCAAGTTTCTTTCCTCCCCAAACACACTGCGATTTATTTTGACAGCTTCCACCCAGTCTCACTATCACACAATTTCTATATAATGTATAACGTTTTATATAATCTTTTATATATATATTACATATATATGTTTAGATACAGAATCTCAACATGAGTATGTGAGGAAGTCAAGTCTGGTACATGCTGGTCTTAAACCCCTCTCTGGAATGACTAAACAAAGTAACTGAAACAAAATAGTAGCTCAGCCTGAAGAGAACTACCATGGGGARAGGTTGAACTAATTTCTAAAAATTGAACGAGCACATGTAAGGGTAGGTGGTGGTTTGTTTTTTTTTTCCTTTAGAAAGGAGATTTCCCAGAAAAGAGAATCTTTTCTCTGGGCCATACTGGGGTATCATGTTGCATAGCAGATGGCAAATTATTTAATCTCCTCCACAATCTCAATTATTGAAACTGCTTCTGAAAATACATGCTGTTCACCAGTAGCTTAATTTTGGAGATTATGAGGAAGATCAAGGATATTTTCATGTTGGAATTTCAGTAGCCCTTGAGTAACAGCTGCACTGTACACCTCTAAACTTTTCCTACAAAGAACTCAACCACTTAATATCACAAAGTCGCTGAGTATCAGCTGAACTGCCATAACTAAATATGTGAGAACTGTCCACTTGCAGTAAATATAAGAAAATTCAGCAGATTAGTTCATAACACAAGAGGATTAAAATTAATCAAAYGACAACATGTGCACAGGAGAGTACAATTACCTTGTTGCTGTGACTTATCGGATGGAAATTTCTTAAGCTGCATTATCATGACTATGTGACTAGTACTGTGCAGAAATGAAAAGAATTGCAGTGAGAGCTTCAGAAAGAGCTGAAACCCAAAGAAACACTTTATTTCGAACAGACTTTGAATCAAAATATCATTTTTACTTTAAAATTCAAAGATTAAAAGTTCTAACCATATAATCATTAAGTATAAATAGGCCATGATGTTACCAGAAATCTACATATTTTTAGAAATTACATATTTCTGTTTATTACTCTGTTCTACCTTACTTTCACTCCTAAAATACTGGGAGAATGTTAATACGTGGAAAATGGGATCTAGGATTTAAAATATCCATATGCTAACTGCATACAACTCCCAGAGGTTTTGATGGCTCCTTCTTGTCTACAAGTAGTCCTGCTAGACTGAAACAGCAGATATGGATTTATTTAAAGTCACATATGTATCAGACAATACCTATTTGTGTTTAAAACTGCAATTAAATAGAAGCTAGAATGCAGTACAGCATTAGAGAACACAAAGCAGTTCTAGGAAGTTTTTATTGTTCTTTACTCAATATGACAAAGTAATTTATTTAATCCCAAAGCTGAGAAGAATTTTTTAATAATCTTAAAGTATATCACTGCTTCAATTTGATTTACTCTGTGTGCATTTGCATGCAAAAAGAATTGACCTAKCATTTGCAGTGTTCTTGAACAGGGATATGGTGTCAATATTTATATCAATACATTAATACAAATGTATGGTGTCATTAGGAAACTGTTAAGCAAGGMTTTAGTAATCATCAGCAGTTCTGAGACAGTCCAGAAACATTTAAACACTTGAAGAGAGAGTAATGTCTTCTCCCCCTGGCTGCTTTGGGGCAGGTCAGTGGAGCAGAAAGGCTGAGTGTGGGAGGAGAGAAGGAGGCCCAGGGCAGAGGGGTCAGGGAGGGCAGCTGCCCTGTGCCCTGGTTACAGCTGCCAGCACACCCTGGTGTGGCTGGGAAATGACCATCACTGCACTGGGAGACCCGAGGGATTCCCCACAGCACAGGTCAGATCAGGACCTGCACTGTGCTGCCACCAGGGAGGGGCAAATAATGACTGAAGATGGGGAAAAATCCCCACCAACTGCCCCCTCCATAAGGCTCTATCTTCAGCAGCTGGCAAGTTTACTTTGAAATTACTGTCCTTGTAACAGCCTATTTTATTATGTTATTACATATCTTAACAACTTTCAAAAAATACACACTGATAATAGACACTGGTACTCTGCTTTGTGTACATGTGGACAAGCATCCAGCTTCTGGGAAAGACACATTTTCCTTCTCTTTTTCATTTCTTTTTAGTCCCAAGAGCTCTTTAACATTTTCAGTGGGAATGAGTAAAAGGAAAAATAAATTCTTGWCATTACTCTGAACCTTACTGCCAGCACACAACACAGTGCCGACTACCATCATAGGAAATATGTGTTAACCAAATATAAGAAATGTAGTCATTGTCAGTTTGTAGATCCTCTTTTATACACACCCCCCGCCCYGTTATTTAATGACTACCAAAGGCAGAATATAACAGATTCTGGGAACAAAAAAAAAAAGTATTCTAGTTTCCCAAAACCACAAGAAAACCTTCTATTAATGTATAACACTGGGATAATTTATCATCAAATGACTAAAGAAAGGACATATTTTATTATGACACAGAAACTGATTTTTAATTTRAGAGGCTTTTATGATGTATTCTCTTTTCCTGCAGATTTTACTAAGTACAAGCATGGTGGTTTAAGCCAAAAGGAACTTAATGAAAGATTTAGCAAGAAAAAACAATGTTAACTGAACTTTAAAGAGAAAATATTAACTATAGTAAATCTGCACTCCAGGATTACAAAAAGTCATTATAAATCTGTTTGTACACTTTTTTCTGTTTTAGAAGAACCCATATTATTACAGCATGTGGCATTTTCATTCCTTTTTTTTTTTTGTCCATATTAAGTCAAGAAGCTAAAGCTTACGAAAGTTATTAAATTTTGTAAACCTTTGCTCCCTTCTTTGACATTTCCTCTGTTCCCACATGCCACATGCCACATGTTTGCCACACTTCAGACAGCTTACCAAAGAGAAAGAGGTCACCAGAGTAATACAGTAGTTCAGTACTTTAATCTCATTAGGCAAAGGAGATTAAAATCACTACTATTTGAGTTTGAGAAGAAAACTTTACACGTWTAACTGAAGTTTACTTTAAAGCTTAGTATGAATGTTTTGGTTGAAGCAACTCTAAAGAAATAAAAAGGATTTAATTGAGTTAGGAATCCAAATCCCACAAGACTCAGATAAAAAGCTTCCTCAGGTACCTTTGTGGATCAGGTAAGCACACTGATGTGCTTAGTTGCATTGAATTTCAAAGACAAAATCAAAACATCAGAACATTTCCTTTTCTCTACTTACGCTATATTCTAGAATACAATCAAAATTAAAACTCATTAGATAAAGCAAACAAAATACATTATTATACTGAAATACATTTTTGCATCCTGATTCTATGAATACCATGGAAATTTTTTTGATTGAAATTCTGAGAACATTTTAAATGGGAAAAAAATGTCATTTTCAATTGATAGACAAATTTTTGATATGTTATAAAACAATTTTTTTCATTCTGGTTAAATGAACAGACACAAGAATATTTATTTGATTGTGGAAGTGCTTTTTCCTACAGTTATATTGAGACTCATGATTAGGTTAGATGGCTCAAATTTGCCCTAGCAAGAGCTRTCCCAGTGGGGAATAGAGTACCCAAAAGCTGTACCAACAAGAARATGAGATACCAGGGGCTGTCCCAGTGGGAAGATGAGAGACACCAAGGGTTGCTCCAAAGTGAAGACAATGGCAAAAAGAAATTCATAAACTCAAATCCCCAAGTGGACAACAGGAACTTCTGACACGGGGAGATCATGACCACTGGCTCCTGGCTCACCAATCCAAGAAACCCACCAACTCCAGGGAAGAGGAAAACTGAGCAAGCAGAATAATTTGCATAAAATATGAGGGAATACTAATTAATTAGAGAACCAGATAATTGGTTTGTTAATATATGTAAATAAGGAAAAGTGTTGATTTGATAGTCCTGATGCTGGCTTTGTGGATTTGCCATCCAGCACCCCTTTCTGTGCAGAACTGAAAAAAAATCAAATACTTCCACTCTGCAGGGGATTGGCTTCTTGCATACCACGGGGAAGGACACATTTTGGGATAACAGCTTTGCCATGGACACACTAATAAAACATGCTGATTTTCCAACAGTGCAAGCCTATGTCTCTTTCATCTTGGGAAAAAGATGGGTGCAGACAAGACAACTGAGATCTCAGATTTAATCACTGCATGACTGCTGTGGCCAAGATGGTCACCATTCACCACTTCACCCACAAGAGACTCTCCGGGAACAAGCAACAAATCACAGAGGRCACCTCTGTGAGTCAGCTCCCTGAGCCCTGTACCAGAAAGCTGTCATCCAGCTTTTAGGAATCTCCTGGGCCTGTTTCTACCAGTTGTGTGGTGTTCTCAATTAACACCCACAAGCTTAATTCCCCCATAAGGACAAGGGCAATTGATTTGGTTCCTTAAACAATAACTTTTTGGTGCCACTGTGTTGGCTGGGTGGCCAAGAACAGCCTTCCATGATGACAGCCATTTCATTTGGTTTTGCCTCAGTCCTTACACAGAGGCCTGGACATTGCAGTCCCTCCATTACACCGACACTCACAGCAGGGCCCTGCACACTCACACACTGCAACAGTCCTTGCACACTCACACACCCCAGCAGTCCTTGCACACCCACACAGTGCAGCAGTGCCCTGCACACTCACACACTGCAGCAGTCCTTGCTCACTCACACACTGTGCAATGCCCTGTACACTCACACACTGCAGCAGTCCTTGCACACTCACACGCTGCAGCACTGCAGCAGGCAATCACAACGGGGCCTGGCACACTCCTCTGCTGCCACTGTGCCCTCCACACCACACTGCGGCAGTGCACTGGGGCTCACRGCAGTGGGCTGTGCACACTTACACTCAGTGGGGCTGTGCCTCTCTGCACACTCACAGGGGTGCCCTGCTTGCACACCCCACTCATGCTCACTCGCTCTGCACACACACCGTTCCTAAAGAACCCGGCCTGTAAACTCACACTGCGCCTTCCCAACCACTGAAAAAATGAAAATTTGTATAAAGGAATTCAATGAAATTAGAAATGGTTGTTAGAGTATCTTATAACCCAAATATTCCTGTGAGACAAACTTTTATTGAGTGGTGCTTCAGTCTGTTTGATCTCTGTATAGTCTTTTTGCTACCTCTAATGCATGGAGGTAAAGAAAACGCTAGTATATTTTTGAAGATAAGGTCACAGAGCTGAAATAGATTTTCATCTGTGATTATTTGAAACTTCTTCAGGGGTTTTTCAAGTTTAGAACTGATTCACCTTCTATGTATCTTCACTTTCCTCCTCTGCACATATAGACACAAATATACAATTTAATTATTAATGATGAATTTTGCTGCACGGCATTAGAAATGGCAATGAGAATGAAATCCAAGTGCAATCTGGAGCTGTGCAATTTGAGGGTCACGGGTGTCACAGCCCTCTGCTRATACTGTAGGAAGGCAACATGTGGAATGTACAAATATAGGATCAGATTTATGTCAGAAGAAAGGAGACGTGACTGARGTAGACAAATAGATATAGATACCATCATCTGTATGGCCAAACATGAATTTGTGGGTTTATATCCAGATGGAGCAGAGACAAAAGGACAGGAACTTTTTCTATTAGGAAAAAAAAAAAAGAAAAAGAAACTACTTCCATCTTTTCCTCTTCTGAACTAAAAGAAAGAAAATTAAGTGTAATGAAGTAGGAAAAAAGTATATGAAAAAAAATGAGAAAGAACCATAACTAGATAATCCTGAAAAGCTGAGAAAACAGATGAAAAAACAACATATTTAATAAAGTTTCATATGCTTTTCATTAACAGAAGTGCTTATATCACTCCTTATTTAGTCTTGTTTTGTTATGTTCTCCTCAGCATCCAAGTTTTTCATGTGAATACAATAGCAAACAAGTGAATTCCTGCAATAGTTCATATTATCCCCCATACTTTCCTTCTAGGCTAAATAATACACATCAGTTTAGAAAATTTTCCAACACAAAGGTCATGCATGAAMATGTTTGACTGTTTTAAGATGTGCYAAACTTCAAGTCTCTCTCTTTCTGGAGAGGTCTGAAATTTCTGGTAGACAGATAGAARAAGATATAGAGGAGCCTAAAATTGCAACACTGACTTCTGAATGTCTAAGCAATTGAAACAGTGGGAAGGAAATTTAGCCTGGGTACAAGTTCCCTTGTGATAATCAAGTTATTTATTTTGCTTGGACTTCCTACAGCTTTTATCCCTCTGGATAAAAGTATTTGGGTCATTCCAGTGCCTTCAATCCGTGTTTAGACACCAGGTTCACTGCCTGAAATAGGGATACAGCAGGAGAACTGTAGCCTACCTGTACTCTCTAAGAAGCCAGGAGAAAAAACCAAAACAATATATACAAATATACACATATACACTTTTTCTTTATTGTTTGGCTGTTTTGGGAGGGTTTTGTTTGATTTAGATTTTTTTGGTTTGCCTTGTTGGTTTTGTTTTTGTTTTTTTTCCTGTATTTATTCCATTACTACCTTGAGTATGAAAAAGACAGCTTACATACATATCTATAAGGCAGGATAAGGATGGCTCACTTTACTTGGCCTGCACTGACTGGGCATGAAACAGCCCAATATTAGCACAGCAGTGCACAAKCTGTTAAGTTTTGTACTTCAGACTGGGAGCAGCTCTGTGCTAATGAGACTGCACAGCTTCCAGCCTGGAGAGCTGCAAAGCTCACAACTGCCAGTGCAGGCATCTCCAACTAACACAGAACTTCTACTTCCCCTTCCAAGACGAGCTCWGCTTCTCAAAGCAGTCAGAGCAGCTACAGCAACCCCTCATTCATTTTTTCACACACCTTCCCTGGGGTTCTGTGAGTGCTGCCATTCATTGTCCCATTTTACACAATAAATTAGTGCCACTCCAGCAGCTCAAGAYGGAAGCTCACATGGTTCTTCTCGGCACATTAGCCAAGCAGTAGGAGAAGCCATACGTGTCTCTCATTTGACAYTGGAGTCTCATTTCACACTTGGCTTTGCCAACAGAGTAAGAAATAGTGTTTATCAAGCTTCCCCTCAGCACAGTCTTCTTAATATCAAGGGAAAATTGTCTTTGAGAATAAAATTGTCTCCAGTTGAGAAATGTTTCCTGCACTGCTATGCTGCAGAGTGTAAGTAAACTTAGTTCTTACACTGGTGATCAACAGCTTAATTACCACTGTGCTCTAAGGCTTGATCTTTAATGACAACAAATGTACCCAAGGAAAAGGTTTCATTCTTTTTGTAGCCTAACCATAACAAACAAAGTCTTCCACCAACATGAATAAAAAAGATTATAGCTTTACAGAAAAGGCTGATTAATACAAATGACCCTGATGTGAAAGATTTTGACATAAATCTCTTTTTCTTTCAGCTAACCTTTGAAATTGAGGCCAACACTTTTCTAGAGGATTATTTTTGTTTAGAAAAAAATCATATCATGATATAAAGACCTACAAACAGCAAGACAGAGAAAAAGAAAATCTAAGGTAAGATTATATGCCTATTTAAATGTCAGTTGCAAATCCGTTCTTTAATGTGCCACTAACCCAGAGGGGCAGATAAGGAAATAAAATCAAAACTAAAACACATCCACTGTAYAGTATGGGTGAAAATTGACGTGATTAAACCTCACTGTATAGCACATGCTGTATTATTTCATACATTTAATAGAGGAAATAAACAGGATAAGGTACGCAAATATTAATCCCAAAAGTCTCACAGACTTCGTCTTCAGGAGGTTGGTTTTATGTTTCCTCCACAGAGAATTTTAAAATTAACAGAAGAAAAGAAAGAAAGAGAAAGAGAGAGAGAAAGAGAAAGAGAGAGAAAGAGAGAAAGAAAGAGAGAAAGAGAGAAAGACTAATTTTAGTTGTAGGAATTGAGTGATCAAAATTAAAATTCAGGTCTCCTATTTAACTTGGCCTGCTTTAGTTGATTATTTATGAACTCCAGGTGGTATGACATTTTTCCTTATTATAAAAATGTTATTAGTAACTCCATAGTTAAGGACACACTAAAAGTCCCTTTGCTGAAAGAGATTAAAATTCTTCCATTTCAGACTTCATTGATTGAATCTGTGTTTTAGAGTTAATATGGTATCTTMATTGCAGAACTGATTTTCTTTTTTTCAAAAATATTATCTCTCAGAGAAAAAAMCCCCAAACATTAAACCAATTCCTTCTGCATTTTTCTTTCATCTTCTAAATGCCTCCTATGTTCCCACTCAAAATTAAGATAATCACATAGTTCAAACTTACATTATATAGCTTTGTATGTAACCACATTTTAGACAGGTTATATCTCAAAATACRTTTTATTTCATTGATGCATTATATCCCCCTCATAAAACTTGAATTAGAAACATAAACCTTCTTTTCTCTTTTCTACAATTCAGCATCTTATTCTATCTCTACACTACCTTTTATCCAGTTTTTTTTAAGAAGAGATAACTACAGAAACCAGCAAAATTATCTGTTCAATTCACTGAAATCAAGGTGCCTTCAAATTTAGGTCAGTCTTAATAAAAACTTTTTTTTTTGAATAGAAGTTGGAAAAGAAAACAAAAAGAAAGGAAACAAAAGACAACATTAACCTCAAAAATATATTCACTCTTCCCTGTCAAATAATTCTATTTTATATATTCAAATAATTACATTTTATATGACTGCACAACAACATAGAACTTAATGCAAAACATCAGTACTTGAAATAGAACATTTACCAGACTTGATTTTTTTTTATCTTTTGTTTATAAAAAAATGGTCAAACATTGCCATTCATAGCAAATCCAGATTTTAAAATGAAAATTCCTCCACAAAATTGTATTACCAACCTCTGGACTTGCCTTATGTAGGAAAAGTCCCTGTAATCCTTCCTTTGGAAAGCTCCCCTTCTATACAGAAGTTCCCTGACTTGATGCCCAGTCAGGAGTCATTAACTACCTGCACATGGACTGCTGTGATGGGTTAACCCCAGCCAGATGCAAGGTGCCCACCAAAGCTGCTCTGTAACTCCCTGCTCAGCTGGACAGGGAAAAGAAAATATAACAAAAGTCTCGTGAGCTGAGGTGAGGACAGCGAGACATCACCCAACAAATACCATCACAGGCAAAATAGACCACCACAGCATGGGAAAATTAATTTATTACCAATCAAAATCAGAGTAGGATAATGAGATGCAAACCAAATTTTAAAAACACCTTCCTCCCACCTGTTTGTCTTTCTCGAGGTTAACTTTAGTCCTAGTTCTCTACCTCCATCCCCACAGTGGTGCAGACAGGTGGGCAGTGGGAGTTGTGGTCAGTTCATCACACATTGATCACATCTCCTGCTGCTTCCCCCTCAGGGAGAGGACTCCTGCCCCTGCTCCYTCCCACAGGAGACAATCCTCCAAAAACTCCTCCAAYGTGAGTGCCATGGAATGAAGTTCCTCATGAACAAGAGACAAGTTGGTCTCTGAAGAAATTATTTTTTTTCCTTCCCTTCCATCACTTTCCTGTGTATTGGAGTATGGTTTCTGATTAGTGGGAAAAAGGACATTCACATTTTGTGTCGTCCATTACAGAGATGTCAGGTATACATTTCTTCTTGGTTATCTTAATTTTTCCTGTTCTGATGTTGCTGGAGGGGGCCAGCACAACAGATGAACTACAGCCCAGCTAGCTTACAAAGGTATTAAAAGATGTATTTGTCTAAAAAAGATCAGAACTCACTCCACTGCAGCCAAGTATAGCAAAATTGTCAGAAAGCATCAAATTAGTAAGTGCCCAAAACACTCATGAGAGAGTGGGTGTTTCAATTTGGGAAAATGAATTTAGAAATATAGTATTTTTTTGCTGTTCTTTGATTCTTGGGTRTATTGGAAATATTCAGTCTGACTGGAAAACGAATTAATTTATATAGTTTTCAATATAAGTTTGACTTGGTTGCTTTCTATTTAAAATATTCTTTTGCCTGTTTTTTTTGTTGTTGTTGTTCAGTTCATTTTTTGTTTGTTTGGTTTTTGTTTTGTTTTTGGCTTTGAATTTTTGTTTTGTTTTGTTGTTGGTTGTGGGGTTTTTGCTTTTGTTTTCTTTTATTTTTTTAATTTTGCTGCAAGTATCCAACATAGCACCATGGTGTTAATAAWTAGTCTGCTATGGAAAACTTTCAGTATAATACAAAATTGTTCCTATTATCAAACAAATAAACCTCTTGACAAAGAAATAGAAAAAAAAGTTTTYAGAACTAATTCATAGTGTTATGTGATAGATATTTTGTTTCCACCATGAAATATCCTGCAGATCTATTGTGGGAAGCATGTTTTAAAGAACATTTAGAATATCAGGTCCCATCAAGGCATTCAATGATGTAGAATTATTAACTTCTTTGTGAATCAAATCCTATTGAAAAGGCGGCTACATAATGTAATAGTAAAAGAATTAACCACGGTGAATAAAAGACATTGAAATTAAATTCTAAAATGTTAGACTCAAAAAAGTTACATARTAAACATAAGGTAATGAAAAATCATCCAAAAGTAAATAAGGAACTGAAGATTTCATAAGTTAGCATTTCGATCTATTTCTTGAGTTGCCAACAGCTGCTTAGCTTTTAATTTAATCTGCATATAAATGCATTATTGTATCTTTTACTAGAAAAATCATAAGAACCATTTCACTAAAATGAACATGTAGAGATACTGGAGGTTAATGAAAATAACCTTTCACAGGAAAATATGTGATATATGCTTGAATATTAAATAAAATGAATAATGCACAAAAATTAAATTCATCAAATTTATCACAATAAAACTACTCCTAAACAGCCTTGTACAGAGCATCTACYAGGTACAGACTTTAAATTTTAAAACAGCCACTTTTTCTCTTCCATTATAAAGTAATCCAACATTTTTAATGGCAAAACAGGGCCAAGACTTCTGAGTCAATGTTTCTTGTTGTCTATCAGATCTATCAAAGGAGGAAATACAGATTCTTATATTAATTCTTATGTTAAACCACTTTTTTTTTTTCTGAAACTCCTGCTGGAAATTGCTTCATAGTCCCCATCTTTGACTGTTTAGAAACTATCTTGTATCTCACTGCTCATATTTAATTTATAGCTTATGATTACCTGTGGTCAGTTTATATTTTCTCTTCTTTGTGCAAGTGTACTTAATTTWTTATCTCTTATTTGTGACCAGCAATTTGGGAAAGCCCTGGAGCCAACTTATGGCCATGTCTTATGCTCATCAGAAATGAAGAGGGGAGAAAAAACAATTTGACTCMCCAATGTGCACCTTGATCACAGTAGTACAAGGAACGCTCCCCTTCAAACATATGGAATATTACTAGTAGTACTAAGAAACCTCTTTTTAGCTACAAATTATACTAACAAAAAAATGTTTTATTTTTTGAAGATGCATYAAAAATATTGGAACCAGCACACTTCAAAGGCACGATTACAAAACAGCAGCACTGAAAATAATTCCTCCAGCTACTGATGCTACAAGTTGCCCTCAGATGGGTCTAGCATTGTCAAAAGAAAAATGCAAATTTATTAATTTTAATGAAAACTTAAAGAAAACTTTATCAATATCTTTATCAATATTCAATATGATCRCATCAGATTATAGTCAGTTATTTCCTCTAGGTTTTTTCCAGTTTGATTAAAACAGGTATATGCTGCCTGGCAGAATCTGAGATCATTCCAAAAGAACCATTACGTTCAATTTTCATTACCAATTTCATCACTATGTTTTATTGTCATTTTACATCTGTTGCCAAAGCACACACACAGAAGTAGTGAATCTCCATACAACAATATCAAAGATTGGAGAGATGCTCTTGTAAGAGAGAAACAAATAATAAGCATTCTATTTTCTTCATTTTACCACAAAATGATTATTAAGAATGATTTAATTCRTACATTGTAAAAAATATGGAAAATTGAGACTTTGGACGCTGACCACTTGGACAGTCTACTTTAGGTATCTAATTTGAGTGCCCAACAGAAGCTTGGTTTCCTGACTACTCAATAGAGAAAAGTTAGCAAGGTGGCAACTTGGTGGTGAAACTGAAACAGTTAAAATTAGGTGATGACTAAAGTGCCCACGTTTGCAGATGGAGACCTTGAGCACTGGATCCTGGGAGGAGAGACCTCACCACGGGGTGGCAACAGCAGCCCCTGCCCTTCCTGTCTTCTGCATCCCTGCTGATGGGACAGCTCATCTCCCTGAGTAGAAGCTAATGAACAAAGACAAGTTACAGCACAGGAAACGAACCAAAACCAAGAATGTTGCCAGTTTATCCAATGATTTGAGATCATGAACTGTGACGGGTCCCATAACACAGGTGGGAAGACACAAAGGAATGTTTTACTCTGTAGCCACGGATAAAAACCCCTACAATTTCTAAGACAGAAGGTCAGCACTTGTACAGCAGAGCACATACCCATGTTTGCTAAAGGACRTTTTACTAAAAGGACACAGCAATCCCTAGTTTGCCAGTGAAAGAAAATCATATCTCCATACCTCAGCTTTTTAGCTTTGTAGTCCATACGTAGTCACTAACAGTATCATTTGTCCTCCCTTTCTCCATACCCCTGGCAACAGCAGGGCTAGAGAGGAAGAGATAAAACCAAGGTAGCACTGCTTCTGAGCACCACTGGCTAAGCATATTTCCCCTCCTTTCAGCAAAACACAAAATGACTYCCCCCTTCCCACCTCCAGAGAGTGTAAATTACCAAAAATCAGCTCTCAGCAGCTGTAAAGCAGGAGCCAAGCAAGCTAGCCTATGTGAAGAAATCAGAGGACTGAACAAACCCACGGGCTGAAATCAACCCTCAGCGCTTCACAGATATTCTGCTCAAAAACATTTCAAAATATACACACAGATACATTATAGCAGATCGGTTTCACCCAGTGAGAAACAAATTAACATCTGTCTAGAAAACGATGCTCTGTTGTACACTTTGTCTTTGCTCTGCAACTCCCCCTCTGGTTTTCATTCAATTTTAATTCCTGCTCAATTCTGTTTTTCTGAAGAGTGAACAACTCGGGGATTGCAACTCTGAACTGCATGTTTTCTAGCTAGTGAAAAATGTATGTGTTCTAGTAGGTGYTCTTGCCAAGACAAATAAAATGTAAAAACAGTGATTTTCATTATTAAGCCTGCTTGGTCAGATATGGGATTTTCAGAGGCCCTGAATTCAGTAGTAATATCTGCTATAAGAGATTAGGTARGAAAGTGCTAATTAAAGTGCTGGGCAACAGCCACTTTATCACTGCTAAACAAGAAATTCCTGAACAGATGTGTCTCAAACAAAGGCAGGAGATGYTACTTTAAATAATTGCATGGTTCTTCAGTTCACCAAACCTTTCAGATGATAGAGTCTGAAGCTTACAAAGATAATGGATTTTGTCTTTTGGTTTTGGAAAAAATTAAGAAAATAGCTAAACTAATAGCTAAAGTTTATCTTTCACACATCTGTAGATCAATATAATATAAATAGAGACTGATTATGCTAATTTTGGTTAATAGTAATGGTAGTAGTAGAGATTAACAGTAGTAGTAGTAGTAGTAGTAGTAGTAGTAGTAGTAGTAGTAGTAATTATATATTTTTAAGGCAAACTATAGAATGGTAAAAGCAAAAAAATCACAGTTTAACAGACATAGAAACTAACCCACTGTCTCTCACTGACCATTTTCCAGGGGATCATTTGGTCAAAGGGATTCAGAAACTAAATTCTGATTAAAGTGAGTGAAGCATTATAGGCAGTTTCCTGTTACCCATTGTGAAAATCAGAAATGGAATTTYGCCACTATGATCAAGTCTTTTAAAGGCCATCACAATTTCCAGCTGGATATTCACTTTGATAGCTAGACCTGTTCAGCACTTTTTTCATGCTTTTTATAAATGTTATGCAGTGCTTGTATTGATGAAAAACTCTCTTCTCAAAAAGTAAAGTTTTTATGTATATTTTTAAAGAGAATTCGCTGCAGCATCATTAGTTTATAACTAGTTCATTAGTTTTCAATCAAAGGCATAACTGGAAATAAATAAAATCTTTATGAGCATTGATGTTTACTATTTTGCACAGCAGAAACATCCATGTCCATACATATTTTGGCATAAAATTAATTCTTCCTGTTGGTCACCTGCAGGCATGAAGTTCAGGGCCAATCAGATGTACTGTTGATTAGGAAAACAAAATTTGTAATAGCATTTACAAAGCAACAGCACTCCAACGTATGTGATTATTGCAGTATTAATTAACAATATTACTAATTAAATATTAAAAACTCCAAGGTAATAAATGTATGGCAGATTAACCATCACAAAAGAGTGATAATACCAAACTATATTTTCTCTCCTTTGACAAAGAGCTGTAATTTTACAGGTTTGGTGTTTTAAGTGAGCTGATGAAAAAACTCAAAATCTCATCACTTTTCCTTATTACCTACACTTAGCACACAATTACTTTTGTCTTCTGAGTGTTCAGAAGTCCCTTAAGTGAGTTTTCCTCACTCTTCAGTTTCAATACCTTTTTACTGAAAGATAAATGACCATTTATAGCTTGGCGTACTTACTTGGCTATTAAACAAAAAGTTAACAGTGCAGGTAAACAAGCTTTTATCTGCATTCAGATAAAATCTGTATTTATCTGTATTTTACACAGGAATGACTAGCTCAATTTTCATAATTTCAGATGAAAAGAAGTCAAAAATATRCTTTTCCCCTTCCTGATGTGCCTTGAAAAACCACTACCTCTCTCCTGCTAAATTWTGCAAAATATCTTACCAGAATATTTAGTGCTCTTAAAAAACCCCCCAAAACAACAAAAAACAGAAAACATGCAGTTGTGCAAGACAAAGATATGTATTATGTATATGCATTATAGGAATTTATTAAAAGCGCCACTTCTCTCACAGATCAGATCAAGCACTGCAGATATGTATGTCAGGATTCTCAAAGGGCAGTAAGAGAGTATCTATAGAGATAAGATAATTAATGTTTAAAACCTCCAAGCATTGATTTATAAATCCAGTAAAACAAATCAGCAAAACATCTTTTTCTGAAATAATTCTGATCATGCTTTTTTCCCCTACATACTAAAAAGCTATTTTAGATATTGSATGAGGCACTGTGCCATGGCCATATTCATGTAAGGAGTAAAAAACCAGTCTACTCTCACTATTTCCCTGTGTGACCATCCAGGTGCCATTCTGGCAGCCATTCTGTCACCCTCTAACCAGGGACCCTTCACAGATACACTCCCAGTCAGACAAGGTTTCCTTAATAGCTCAACCCCAGTTTTCCCTGATCGTAGTCTCAGACACCTCAATCCTTAAAATAATTTCACCATGGGTCAGGAACAACATGACAGCTCGAGCTGGGTGCCTCTGAGGAGGGATGCTGAACAAAGGAAACCCAGGGTTCCACGCCCTCACAGTCTAAATGCAGGTAAGTCTGAGGGTTGGTGGCTCCTGCCGTGTCTCTGGGTGTCCCTCACAGGCTGGGCCACAGGTCCTGGGCCATTTGTTACGCCAAGGGTCATCACCCCTTCACAGCCTCTTTCCTCATTATCCTGTCCCCCAGAGCTCAGCCTGCTGCTTGCTCTGCAGCTGCAMTCTGAGATACCTGCCCTGAATGTAATCATTGACACCACTTCAACTGTACTATGCTGGTAGGTAAAGTTCAGGAGACATTAAAAAATACTTGGTTTACAGTTTTATTTTTCTTTCCAAATTTCTTTCCATTCACTTGAATGTGTATTTTTCCTTACTGAGTTCTCTTCTTAGTTATATACATTTTTATTAATGTTTATAGTCTAGCCTTGCCACTTTGGGGGCATTGCTAAGGCCTCCTCAAGAGAGAACTGAACCTGACAAGGAAAAATCATAGAATCATAGAAYCTTTAAAGGTTTGAAAAACCTCCATCATCATGGAGCCCAAACCTTGACCAATCAACTAGACTCCACACCTTGTAAATTAGGCCACAGCATTAAGTGCCACATTGAGTCATTTCTTGAACATCTCCAGTGGTAGTGACCCCATTACTTTCCTGGGCAGACCATTCCAATGCTGAACTACCTTTTCAGTGAAGGAATTCTTCCTCATGTCCAGCCTGAACCTCCCCTGGTG
>QVAJ01000008.1:2827912-2893514 GCA_003546035.1 Mixornis gularis
GGATCAAGCAGAGGAAGAGAAGGATACACAGCTATCAGCAAGTGCCACTTTATGCTAACTGCTGTAGTCATGGCAGGTCTTCTCTGGGCTTTACAACCTTGATTCTAAAA
Organism: Mixornis gularis; assembly: GCA_003546035.1. Lineage (NCBI taxonomy): Eukaryota > Metazoa > Chordata > Aves > Passeriformes > Timaliidae > Mixornis > Mixornis gularis. The sequence goes on from QVAJ01000008.1 coordinate 2,828,023, forward strand.
TACATGCACACAAGTTTATGTCAAAGAATTTGATGCCTAAAATTAATAAGACCTCCCACATGCTGGGGGTTTTTCAGATGTCAAATGTGAGCAAAACTGAGACCAAAGAGACTCTTTTCAACTTCTATTTCTTTTCTGCTTTTTCACCTTCCCTTCAACCATTTCAAGCAGGTAAGAAGCTGTGAGGCAGATGTTATACGGCAAAGCACATGAAGGCAGGGACAGGTTTTTGGTATTTGCAGTTTTAATGTGCTAGGCAGAAGCTAATCTTCCTTGGCTTACAGAAACCCACCGTGTGATTGGTGTGCCTTCCCAAGTGCCAGTGAGAAGTCCCATTTTCTGAAGCTTATGTCAGAGTAGGTAGAAATGAGCCAGCTTCTTGCAGCATAGAGACTCTCAAGATCTTTCAATGCCTTAGACATCAGTAATTATTTAGTCAGGAAGCATACAGAGGAATCAATCCCTACCTGAGAACCATTTGTTGTTGCAGCAATAAAACCCCTTATATCAGCATGAGTCGTCCATACTTTCATAATAGAGTTCCTTTTTTCCACCTAAGCTTCATGTAATTACATATTCAGAAAAATTCAGTGCAGCAGACTTCAGATTTACCTATCACATATCTTACAGACCTCATTAGGGGAAAAAAGGAATTGTGTAAGAAAACCAATTCATGTTATGCTTTCAAACACATTAAATTTGCAGGTGAAAGAATTCTGTATCCTTTTTCTCTAGCACATATATTCATTGTGTCTATATAAGCATAAGTGTAAGTATATGTATGACTGAGCTTAAARAGTGTTATGGATGCTTTTAATCAGGTAACAACAAACATTAAACCTAGCAGAGTTTTTCTATTTTCTTCTATTTACTTCCTCATTTCAAAGAAGGCCTCCTTTCCCCCCTGTTCAAAAAGGAACAAGAAAAACACTTCCCAGAAAAACAAACACATCCATGCATAGACAAAAAAAAGAAAATAAAATTAAAAAATCAAACCCTGGTCTGCGATTCAGGAAAAACCAAACAAACAAGAAAACAAATCCCATAATAAAATAAAATAAAAAAAAAAAACCAACAAAAACCCCACAATTTAAAAACAAACAAACAAAAAGCAAAAAAAAACTCCACAAAAATGACCAAGCAACCAACTTTCCCCTTCCCCCCCAAAAAAAACAGAACAAAAAAAAACCAAAAAATCAGCCCAAGATGATTAAATGGAAAGCCCCAAGTTCATACATAACTTTTACTTTTACTTTTACTTTCTTGGTGCTGTTTCACACACATATATTGGCTTAATTACTTTTTCATCGTCCTATTATATTTAAATCATGACCCATTTTCTACTATTCRTTCTAACCTAAGTCACAAAAAATCCACAGCATTCTCATGAAATATAAGAAAACATGGTTGGAAAAACAAAAACAAAAAAAAATTCATTGAGTTTGAAGTAATTGATTGATCCAACTTGTCCAAGCTGTTTTTGTCAGATATATTACAGAGGTATCAGTATCAACTCTACAGTTAACGCTGTACTGAAATGAGCACTTAAACCAGGATTAAAATTCTCCCATTTCATCCTTCAGTGATTAAAATTAGTCCAAATGATGTAGCAACTCTTCAAAAGATAAGTAGATGCCAGGCAAATTACAGATGAACATTTGAAAATAATGCCTTATTAAACATTTTCCCCAGGAGCCYTAATGTGCTGGCATCACCTTAATATCAGAAATGTAGAAATGTTTAAGAAATTTACCCTACTCTTAGACACTTTCAAATTCAAAATGCTTTTTAGATAAGCATTTAAACATTGTTATTAGCCTTATTTCTCCTTTTTTCTCATGAGTCAAACAAGATCATGTGCTGAACCTTTCAGCAGTGCCTAGGCCATGTAAGAACTTCTGTGCKTTCTTTGCACTAGTGCCAGCTCAGCTCAATAGGTCTGACTACATTTTTTATTATAATATTTCCTCAAATTGATTATAAAAAGAAAAAAATCATGTGAACTCTTAGAAGTTCTTGGGTGTTCCCAACAATTTAATTTTTTTACTGGAAAACATAGAAAATTCATGCAATTCCTTAAGTCAAAAGAAAAAAATAATATTTATATTAGGCTGCTTTCAATTAAAAATAACATAGTCATGCATTTTATGTTGCCTTTCTCAAGTRCCTCTTCCTGTCTCAGGTGAGGGATGTTCTGAGGTGGTTACATGTGTGCACAGAAGGGCTGTGATAGCCCAGGGGGAGCTGCAGGCAGCCAAAAGAAACAAGAGCAATTGCAGTTCACCTCAGCCACCAGGTCATATATTTCTCAGGAAACAGCTATCACAATATCTTGAAAATCAGTTCTGACACGTTTAAATAAACAAACCAATGCAGTATTTCATAATAATATTTAAATCTTTTAACTTGTTACACAGTTTTTCAGATGATGGTATTGTGTTCAAGAAAAGAAGGAACACTGGATAAAAGCCAAGTTTTTATATTAACAACATTCACATACATTAGAGGCATTGAATAGATCTTTGTGAATAACTTCAGGAAATMTGTGAAGTACTGGTAAAATAGCTACAAAATCAGAAGGTATTTTCTAAAATTTTTTTGTGTCCTTTAGCAGAAGGGTTTTTTTCCTTCAGAAGGACCTTATTAGTTTTATCAACTTACTGTGAAGCACATTTTAATGTGATTAGAGTTTGAATTTATGGATACCAAGATCCTTCAAATGACACAAATGTGGYATTGGATTTGTACTGTCCTTTATGTTGAATCTCTATGGTGTTTGCCAAAAATATTAAAAATTATATCAAAGCAATATATTCTTTCAGAATCTTATCTAATTGAGTTACCAATGGCTCCTTGAATATAAATCCTAAGTGCAGTTATGCTGTGCAAACTTTGGTTTTAAACAGCTTAGTTTCTTTTAAAAACTTACCATGTCTATATTATTTTTTGAAAGCTCTACTAGTTTTTCTCTGGGTGTTGTGCAAGATTGCATAACAAAATCTTCACAATGGCGTCTTACTGGCTAACATATGATTTTTTATCATAGAATGCAGTATTTTTTTCCAGTATGCATTGCYTTTCATACAAGCATTAAAGCCAATAAAAACTCTGTGACTTTTCTATTGTTCTTCTGTCATAAAATAAAATGTATTTAGTTAAACAATCTTGTGAAAATTAGAAGTGGAAKGCAAAAAAGCCCCACCTAAATATTTGCAAGTCCAGAGTATGCAGCAGGTTAAAGAGAGAAATGGTGGGAAAGATGCCTGAAAAGAGCCATTGTAGGTTCTGAATCTTAGGTTCTGAATCTCTAGGAACTCCAGTTATTTCAAAGTCATTACTTGTCTGATGGCTCTGCTGGGCAAGCCCATCAACAAGACTGAAAAGCTAATTGGTAAATTCCTGATTGTTGTCAGATCCAGCTTTTTGTTTGCATGCCAAGTCACAAATTSAGCTTTGGACCTCTCACAGTAGCCTCATTCATGGCTTCCCCTAGAAAAATTGTTCTGGAGCAAAATAACATAAGCTGAAAGACAGTTAATTTTATTCACTTTATTTCATTTGCATTTGATTTGTGACCTGCAGAGGTACTTGGATCATCTCTTTCTCTGAGATAAAGCTCTCTGAGTATAATTTAATTGGAAATCTTGCCATGCCATTCTTTGCAAGCGTTTTTGAATTTTGCACCCAAATAAGGATGCACTTGACTCAAACAGCACTCTAAGGTGCATTCCTCAAAGTGTATTTCCTCTTGCTGTTCCACAACAGGGAAGCCAGACAGTTCTCTGATGAGTCATTCATGAAACATTCCAGTTGTCCCAGTCTTCCTCCCAACCCATTCAAGTGCCACTGATTTTGAGTATAGCAGAAAAAAACTCCACTCTGAAATATGATCAGGAATTAGACACACATGATTACTAAAGCACTTAGCCATTAAAAAAAAAAATAGTTTTTGGTTTATTTTGCTGTTTTCAGGAAATCCTGCTGCCAAAAATCAAATGACACAGCTGGAAATCATAATGCTCCATAGAGATGGCAGGCTTTTCTGTATTTTTTTAATTTCATTTAGAGAGAAGCAATTGTGGAGGCTGCTCTGCTTTCTAAAAATAGATAACTGCAAAACAAATTAATTTTACATTTGCATTTTATAGCCTCTTCACTTTCCTTCAAAATATATGAATTCAAGAAAAGTGGGAAACCATTAGTCACTTTTTCAAAGACACCAAATACGCAATGAATACCATCTAAAAGCCTCTCCTTTATTTTACAGCTTTAAGTTTCTTCTTTGAAATGTTTTACATGAAATACATGATAGAATTGTCACCTTATTTTGGAGTTTGTGATATAAACAAGGTCACTGTATAATTCAGAGCACAAAACCCTCTTCYGATTGTGAAAAAAATTGAGTCTTAGTGCCACACTATAAAGTTAATTGGGCCACTGGGAAAAGATATTTCAGGTAAGTAGCTACAGTGGATATTTCTTTGCCACCCTGTAGAGATTTTTTTTTTCTRAATCCATCAATTTACTTGCATTTTCTCTAAGAGAGTAACTTAAATTATGGATAAAGCTTCTCTCTAACCTATTTTATACTAATATCAACACACCATGCAATCTTCAGCAAAATGCTCTTGCTGGAAAATGAAGTTCACTGTAAAAGGCTGCTAACAAGGAGTTTTGCAGACCCGTTTCTTGTTTTCTGGACCTGTTCTCCTCAGCACTGATCACTTGMATTTTGTTTTCACTATTCTGGACTGGATAACTGCTATAGCATGCTGACTTGAAGTGCTTTGCAGTGCAACCAGATTAAGTAAGTCCAGAGCAATTATTCCTTGTTATTGAAAGCAATAACAATAGTGTTCCACTTAAGGCAGGATGACTGATTATTGGTCAGGTCTTTTGGTAAAGCTGAAAACCGAGGAAGAACTAACTCAAGCTAAGACAGGTGATGGAATCCCTATGGGGTGATTTATCCATTGCTAATGGTATATGGTATTTCAGTCATTCTATGATGGAATGACTGAAACAGCTGATGAGGAAAGATGACTGATGTCATCTACCCAGACCTCTTCAAGACCTTTGACACAGTCCCACATGACATTCATATTTCTAAATTGGAGAGAAATGGATGTGAAGGATGGAGTATTTGGTACATARGGAATTGGCTGGATAGGCGCAGCCAGAGAGTTGTGATCAATCTTTCTTTGTCCAGGTAGAGTCCAGTCACCAGTGCATTCCCTAAGGGCTCTSTCTTGGAATGGRTGCTCTTTAATATCTTTATCAATGACACAGAGAATGAGATGAGTGCACCCTCAGCAGGTTTGTAMATGACACAAAGCTAAGCAGTGAAACTGCCACAACAGAAGGGCAGGATGCCATCCAGARGGACCCAAACAAGATCAATAAGTGAGCCCAGGCCACTTTCATGAGGTTCAACAAGTCCAAGTGCTGCACCTCAGTGGGGACAACCCCAGACATGAGTACAGACTGGGAGAACAACTCACTGAGAGCCCCTGTGCAGAGGGACTGGGGGTTCTGGTGGACAAGAAGCTGAACATGAGCCAACAGTGAATGACCACAACCAAGAAACACAATTGTGTCCTGGGCTGCATCCAAAAMTACTTGGGCAGCAGACCAAGGGAGGGGATTTGCCCCTTTGCCCTGGTGAGACCCTACCTGGAGCACTGTCTCCAGCTCTGGGGTCCTCATCTGAGGAAGGGCATGGTCCTTTGGGAGCAAGTCCAGAGGTAGACCACAAAGGTGATCAGAGGACTAGAGCACCTTTCTTAGGGAGACAGGCTGAGGGAGTTGGGGTTGTTCAGCCTGGAGAAGGCTTCAGGCAGACCTCACAACAACCTTGCATTTAGGGCCTAAAAAAGAGCTGGAGAGAGACACTTTTTACATGGGCATGTGGTCATAGGACAAGTGGGAATGGCTTTAAACTGAAARAGAAGAGATTTGAGTTAGATGTTAGGAGGAAATTCTTGACTCAGGAGGTGGTGAGGAACTGGAACAGGTTGCACAGAGAAGTCCATGCATCATCCCTGAAAGTGCTCAAGGCAAATAGGATGGARCCCTGAGCAATTTGGAGTGGAAGATGTCACTGCCCACAGCAGGGAGCTGGAGCTAGGTGGTGTTTGAAGGCCCCTTTGCTGCCAAAGTGTTTCATGATTCATTCTATCATTCAATGACTTTTGTGACTAGGATTGAAGTTTTCAGTGATAAAATCATAAGCTGACTCAGATACTGTGAGTATCACAGTTAAACTAAAAATGCTAGCTTAGGCTGGGGACATGTAGTCAAGCTCTGAAATTCCTTTCCATCTACCTTTTGATCTGACCTTAGCCTTTGCTTACTTGCTTAACTTGTCGGCCTCCATATGTAATTAAGTTATTGAAGAATGAAAAGAAGTTTTATGTTTTCAGTAAAGCAGGAGATAGAAATGAGGATTTACTCAAAATTACTTTTTTTTCCCAAAGCACTGCCATACCTCTTTATTGAAAGCCCAYATTTGGGCAGAGTTGAAAATATTTCTGTTCTCCTTTAAGAGATTATGCCACAATCTGTACCAATACAAGTACATATTATGCAGGAAGAATTTCTGATGCTAATTGTTTCCATGAGATTTTTATATTATAATGTTGATATAACAATATGAGGTACAATCTGGATAAAAAGAATGACTGCAAGAGTGAAAAGTAAGTTACATTAAAATATACTTCCAGCTGGCAATGTTTTGCTTTAAATGACTCCTTGAAAATACAATGCAAATAAAAGGCTAGCTTGTGTAACAGAGCTTGATACCAGTTCATTGATAATTTTTAATACAAAAAATTCCTGTCTATGAGAGCAAACCATTACTTTTAGGCAAACATTTTCATGCATCTTCACAGCCATAAAAATTAGACAGGAAAAGAAAACATATTCATAAAGATTTAATCTACATTCCATTGTCTACATGTATCTGGGAAAAACACAAATTATTCTATATATAGGACAATCCTTTTTATATGTCTTTACAGATAAGAACAGTTTCTTAACATCTTTCCAGATGTTATTCCCAACTTCACACAAATGACATCTTTAAACATTAAGACTGAACTATCAGGCAGTGAAGGTCTAGCTGTGTTGCTAGAATCATGGTGTATGAATCCCATGGATAGGCTGCAAACATCTGCACATGGAAYATTTATTCTGCACTTTTGAACTTCTCTCTGCATTATAATCATTAATAAATCTTCCCATCTCTCAATTGTTTKACCACCACCAACCTCTCTGCATGGTTTCAGAAGCATCCTATTACCAAACTATTTGGCTTTTTCTCCTCCAAATGTTGATTTCTTTCCCCCCCCCCCCCACCAGTTTACATTATTGTGAGATCTAGGRCAGGCACTACTCAGTCCTAAGCCTGAAAAAAACCAAAGCATCTTTGGATACTGCTGAGTCAGAAAGGGTTTCTTTATGCCACAGGAAGGCAGTAAATGACAGCTTCATAATAGAATTCACTACAGGAGGTAAACACAAGGWAGAGGAGTTATTTCATGCTAGATATACTAGTCTGCTAATTTTGATTATATAATGTTATCGGCACAAAAAGAAAGAAACTCAAAGGTGAACAAAATCTTTTCAAGATTATCAGAAAATATATTTGTAGAACTAATTATCTATATTCACATAAGGAAAATTCACCATTAGTTCCTTGCTGTGAGACAATACAAAATTAAATCCGGAAGCTCAAGATTTGGGCAGAGAATAAAAAATTCACATTTTATGTTAGATGATAAGTACAACGAATAGCAGAGGTACTTTTGATCTTATTACCTTCAGAARGATGTCACTGGTGTCACTCTGTATAATCCAACCACTACAAACTTACATTGCAGCCCTTAGGAAATTCTGCCCTTCATCAACACTGAAAAATGTTCTCTCATAGCTGTCTTTCAATTTATTCCCTGGAATTTTAAAGGTATTTAGGGCTGGGATAGTGCCTTTCTGGGCATGTGTACACAGTGCTGACCACTGCCAGATTCTGGCCTGTGGCAGACACCATTGTGGTTCTGTGACTATGAGTTATCACTCTCCTTTCATCCAGGAGCAGTCTTACAAAATAACTTGAAATTGTTTTTATTATGACAAATATGAGAAGACACCTTTAACTTGGTAACAGGCTCTTGAGATTTAAAAAAGAGCTAAAACCTCAAATGGCACAATTAAAWGCTGTTTTATGATAAGAGCACAGGTGGAGAATTATGAAGAATACAACACTCCTTTTATATCTCTGTCAAACCTGAGATTTTTTTTTAATAATTATTTAGGGAATAGAGATGAGAACTATTACTAAACCAAGGATGAAATGCATATTAAATGATATTTCTGTGAAAAGAAAGCCTAGGTTAAAAAAAATAGTATTGAGAAATGTTGTGTAACATGGAAATTTTTTTAAAAATCAATTTTATTTTCACAGTCCTTAATTTCAGTAATGTAAGAAATCAGTCTACAGGTCTCAATAGGATTGGCAAATTTTATCAAGGACCRGTTTGCAACCGAAAAATAATGTTGGTTAAGGGCCTCCTTAGTGCTCTCTTCTTACCCACAAAGATGATCTATTTCTGCAAGTCAAGCTGCACATAATTTGTGCTGTGTCAGAAACCAGACTCATGCACTCACACTGTACCACATTAGTAACCAAGATTAATTATAACAACAATCCTGGAAACACCCCCACTTACWCGTATTTCAGTTTCTCCCTAGATTTGCCTTAAAGGAAGTGAAAAAACCCCACATTAGTTCTTGGGTTTTACTGTGATTTTATTATGATTTTGCTGTTCCTTTCCCATTATCAAGAGCATCAGCACTGTAAAAAATTCTGCTTATCACAGTATATATTTCTGTAATCTCTGACCTGTTTGTGCTCTGAGCCCAGAATGGTCCCATAACCTTCAGCAGTAATTCTGAATTTGCTTTCACTAGGTATGACTGTGATGAACCTTTCTGTCAGCCTCTGACAGATTGCTCAGTCACAATTTCAACTTGAACAACAAATGCTTTTTTAAAAAGGTRTTTGTTTAGCCTATGTACTCAACAAGTTGTTGRGGTTTGGTTGKTTTTTTWCGTTTGTTTGTTTTCTTTYTTCCTTCCCCTCCAAAACAGATAAAGTCTGCAATATGTTAGCTGTAAAGTCTGTCAACCTCATTGACATATATAACACTATTAATTTGCCTTCACTCTCATATGTCATATCAACCAGACTTGTTAACTTTTTCTTGGCTCTCCTTTTATCTTGGTTTATTCCATTAATGTCCTGCTTTCATATTTTTGGACTTTCAACCCTGTGGGTATGACCACCTCTCTGTGTACATGTTCATGCCACTGTCACCTGCAACTGTGCATGTTATAAATAGCAATAAAAATATCAAAGTGTAACAGCAATATTTAAACTGTTTTTAACATCTTTGTCTCCCAATTTTTTTTTCTATTTGTCTATCCAAATTCAGTAAAACTGATGGTATATAAACCATTTAGGTTATGAGCTTTATCACAAACTAGCAGTTGTGCACAAGTAACATCAAAAGCGCTGATAAAATAAATGTAATTTAGCATTAGCAACTTTCTAGGAAATTAATTTTAATTTCCTGAAAAAAGGAATCTTCCCTACTTCTTCCTATATTTTTTCAAGAACTTTCTCAGTTTCCAGATAGTGTCGAAAACCCACTAAATCCTTCTTCAGTAGCTTGAAAGAGACACTGACTTGGGCTGAAATTTGACTGGATATTTTAAGGCAAGTTTGGAAATGTCTCATCATTGCACTTGTAACTGGGTTGCTGATGCAAATCTAAGTATGCAAATCTAATCTGAAAGGCAAAACATTTGTCTGTCCAAAGTTAATTTTATCAGCACATAAATTAAGGTCAAAAGGAAACTGCCTTCCCTCCTCAAGTCTCAGACTGCCAGAAAACATAATGTTTATGGTGCCTTCTCCAGCTGACTACAAACCATTACAAATCCCRTATTTTTATAGAAAATAACATTAGAGAAACAACATTATAGAATGTTAACCCTGCAAAACATAAAGTGACACAGGCCAGTAACTGAACTACAGTTCATGAAGTACTGCAGTTACCCAGATTCCCAATTCTCCTTGTTACCACAGGTTAAGCAGTAATTTTACATTTTTTTTCTGTGTAACTTCTCAGAGACCCATTAGACTCAATGCTCATTTCTCTTTCTATGTAAGAATTATATGTACTGGGGGAAAAAAAAATGGCAAGTTTGGGATTTTGAGATGTGGCCCAACTGGAACTTGTTACCTTTGGGAAGGAAGGATCTTTCCCAAACAAAGAGTCTTGTTGGGTTTATTCCTTTCACATATTTTCCTTTTTCTTCCTGACCTGTACTTTCTTAGCCAGTTTACTTCACAATTATCTACTGCACTTATTTTTGCCTGAATACAATTCCTCCCTTCCCTAAGCTGCCTTCACAAGGCAACAATAATTTTCTAATGTCACATACTAYACTACCTCTTACCTCAGCATTTTGGCTACAAGTTTCAAAATTAACACTCTGGAGAAAAAGAGACTGGAGATTGATGCAAAACRTATTTGCAGTAGGACATACAGAAATACCTGTAGAGTCCACTTGAAGCCCATCTATCACTCCACCAAAACTTTATTAAAAATTCAGAAAGACAAAATTATTGCTTGCCATGCTCTTACATAAATCTTCATCTCCTAATAATGTGTTTTAGTTACTAAAATTTTTCACATGGTCTAAACCTCAGACCTCAGTAATTGAACTCTCCAAATGATATCCATAAACTAAATACCTGATCACGTTTTAAAAATAAAAAATTGTTAAATTAAATATTTGATGATAAAAACAGGGCTTTCTTTTCCACAGTCATGTCAAATCATGAGATACATGCCCAGAAATTATCCCGATTAACCTCTGAGGCAGATTAGTCTGTGTAAGTGGTTACTTTTTAACATTAGAGTAAGTGTACTACTGGAAAGCACCTCCACCACATTTAGATTCCTTGTATAAATTTCTTGCAGGCATACTTAAAAAAAAAAAAAAAAAAAGAAGTCCTATTCTCAAATCTAGACTGCAAATGGAGGACAATTTTTATCTTTAAAAAAAAATCATACAGAGATCTAAAAAGCTGATAAGTTGCTGTTGTGGCATCATTTGTAGCAATCAAGAGGTTTCTTCATTGCAAACAGCAGAGGACTGAGTGTCATGTTCTCTGAGAAAAGACTAGAAAAATGAAATGCTTTGAGCAGAAAAGTGGGAAAATATCTATTTCAGGTTTAGGGGGCTCATTTTTTTCCTTTTCTCTTGAGAAAGAAAAAAGRAAGGTCTAGGAAACAATGTACCATTCTGCATGCATAGAGGTATTCAATGGGATGCTCATAAAAGAACTGATAAAGAACAACTTGTCCTACGCAGCAAAATAAAAGAGCATAAATAGTCTCACACGATGAATCACAGCATCTGTGCAGGCCAATCTATATAGAATTAAAAGGAGCTATTATAATATTCCATCTTGCATCTAGGGGGAAAAAAAGGAAGTGACCGAGGTCAGTCTCTTCCTTGGTAGATTAAATAGTTTTGTCCTTGAAAAAAACRGAAAAATCAAGACATTGAAATTACTGCTAGGTAAATATTTTTGCCAGATTTTTTTAAGARTATGTACAAAGAAGTGTACTTATCTTCCTCCATCTATGTAACCCTGAATACTGGCAACTTTTACCTAATTAAAATTATATTTTAATATAATCACAGAAAAACTTTCAGCCTGCATTTTTCTGCATAATTTTAACCTAAGACTACCCTGTCCTRTCCAGGACAAGGCATGAATGCTTTGAAGAAAATATGTAATTTATATTTATGTTTATTTAACTATGTTATTGGTTTCATCTATGTTAGTCTGAGACAAAATTATATTCTTTCCTGCTGGGGAAAAAAAATCACAGGCATTTTTTTCTTTAAAGTAAAATACATAAGTTCTGGTAGMCTGTGTGACTGTCACAAGAAGACACCTAAGGAGGGCAGGCAGATCAGAAATTTGACTCAGAAATGAACTAGGATTTCTTAATTTCAAGCACCTGTTTATGGCTCAAGCTTACCAGCAATATTTTGGGGTCCATCTTTCCTTTTCCTGAAATAGAGCTCTTCTAATTCAAGCTCTTCAGTGCWCAGAAGTCTCCACACGATGGCACCAAAAATACCTGAAACTGTTTTTCTTTACTCTGAAACAAGGTGGAAGACCTGTGCCAGAGAGATGTTGACATCCTTGCTACACTACACCTGTACTCAACAACAGTTTATCAGCTAATGGTTAGCTCCWATTAATAATATTTTTAAAAAAWTTAATATTTCCCTCTAGCCAAGAAGCTGAATATGATCTTGTTCAAAGTTTTTTGATCTTTGAGTAAAATATTTGACAAGAAAAAGAATTTCCTCTTCAAAGACAAATAATTCTGTTGTTAGTATGAAGATTTTGTTTAATAGCTTTTATTAGCCCCAAGTTTTTTGATCAAATGTACCAGGATGAATAGCTTACACGTGATTTGAATTACGTGAGAACACGGTTTTATCTTTTTCAATAAAGGAAAGTTGTTAAAAATTTTATTTTCATCCAAAACACTGAAGCCAGCWGTAGGATGTCTAATGACTTTGGACCTTTTACAAGCAATAAGGAAGAGCTACTTATCCTTCTATCTGACARTTAGGAAGACTCAATAATGTTTGCTTGTTAAGTTGCTTCCGAGAGCAAATTTTGCCTTACTGAAACTATTTTTAGAAGTCCCATGAATCATACCTTTTTAAAAAAAATCATGAAAAGTCTAAGAATTTCAATTTTGGAAAAACTAGAGGAAAGATTTTAAAAATAATGCATGTAAGATTCATGTATTTATAGCAGGCTCGAGACAACTTCAGGGAGCTTTCATGAAAATTCTGGAAGAGGCTAACTTTCGCTGAATTTTCTCAGACACTTTCACTTCCTTCATTTTCACAAATACAGCCCACCTTCCACACTTATCTTAGAGAAGTAAAAGGTGATTAAGTAAACCAATTTCAAGATTGAACCAGAAAAATGCTATCAATGGCTTGGAGAATTTATATTATACTACTCTAATAATGCTGACTGAATCAGCAATATAAAGCATACAACTTACTTTAGTGAAATTAGAAAGTGGTGTGAAAGAAATACAACAGTTTGTTTTAATCCAATGACAGGAATGGATCTTCTGGTGCTCTGTCATTTTAGGATATAGAATGAATAGTTTGTCTGCTCTTTTCCTTCTGGTTGTATATGACTGTTTTCTGGGGTTTTGGGGGTTTTTTTGGTGGTAATTTCCCTGGGCTGTGTGAAATTCCCTGTTGGGAAGATGAGCAGAAGTAGGTGTTTCAAGAAGGAAGTTGAATAAAATGCTTGTCATACAGTCCTCCAAGATTACCTACTTGTGTGAAGTTCAACATCAAACTWCCCTGCCCCCTCTCCCAAGGCTGAGGCATAACTCTCCTGTTGACTTTAAATCTCAATTCTTGCAGCCCTTTTATTGGCTGAATTATACAGGTACTGTACAAGCACCTTACAGAAAAAAGTACATTATAATTTTTTATCTGCACTGAGGACCATGTCAAAATTAAGAGACAAGTTCTGGGTATTCAACTTGTTTCTGAAAAATAACACACAGTTGTTTTCATCAGAGGAGCTGTTAGAGAATGCTCAGGTCATTATATAAAGCATCATTTTACCTCTCAGTTAYGGCATAATTTGGAGGGCCTTTAAACATAGTTACAAACAAGATCCACTAGGTTTTTCCACCCTGAAAATATTTCTAAAGATTTCTAACAGCCACAACTAAACGAAGATCTGACATTTACTGTTTCACAGACCTGCAATGAGCTCCCAGGTYCCAACCACAAAGAGCAGTAACTCTGTCTCTTTGCTAATAAGCTGTATGTCCTTTCCTACAGAGAGCCATGTGTGAAAGCAGCAAAAACATTCATACTGCTCCAGAAACTATTCAATTCTTTTAGTTGCCTCTGGTGTGTCTGCAGGGCAGCAATCTCTTTAAATGCCTGTGATGATTTGGAATATAAGAGTAACAGCCAAAATGGGGAAATAGGATATTTATTAACTTGTTTAATAAATTTTCATTATCATCAATTGGAACACATTCTAAGTGTAGTCCTCTACCTCAATATACAAGGGATTATCATAATATGTCAGCACAGAAAGCACAATAAAAGGAAATAACTGTCAGTAAAAACCAGTACAGCTTATTATAAGCTCAGAGGCAATTTGGAACAAGTTTAAAATAGATGCTTTCAAATACAGTTGGTCTTGAGTGACTTATTTTATTTTTTGCTAATGGAACAAGGTTAAAATGACATGATGATAAGGAGTCTCAACTTTTTAATTATGTATCTCCTTTCATTTTAAGACCTCATTCTAGTATAATTTCTCTTCACATAGGCTCTGGCATGACTGGTGAAAGCAGCCTCCATCTGCTGGTATTCATCAGCTGCACAGCCACTGCCTGGCATGGGAAGGCTGCTGCCACAGGGATTGGAGAGTGTGGCTCTCTCCTGGAAATACAGCCTTGTTCCAGTCATGCCAGGTCTTCTCTACGGACATCATCGCCCTCCTCGTCCTCTTCCTCATYCTTTTCCTCTTTCTCCTCCTTACTGGACCTGAAACTAGGAACTAATRTACTCCCTTAKGCTGAARCCTCATACAGTCCTCCTTGCTGGARRGTATACATAAAATTTTCATGCATTAAAAGCAGAAAGGGTTAAAGCAGTGTTACTTTTTTGTACAACGCAAGCATCTAATTTTATATTTAGTGACAGAACATCCCTGATTTRGTATTTAAGTGAATTAGCACATTTCCAAATAATTTTTATTCACATTCTTGAACGTGTATGATTTATGCATAGACTTCCTCAGTTAATATCAATTATCACTGAAATACTTCCCTTGCTAAGTGCCAAATGGCATATTTAAGTTCAAAAAAGCTWAATTCCCACACATTTCTGACCTTCCTTTTAAGAATTTGAAGGASAGAGGGACATCAAGGGTGTCTTTGCATTCCACATTTTTCCTCTTACATTTTGGGTCCCCTGGTACCCCTGCAGGGATAAAACACTTCCTTAACTCATCCTTAGAAAAGTTCCCAAGTGTGGGAATGTAGAAATACTGGTAAGAGGTAGTGGGAATCAAGTGTTTTACTTTGCAGATGCTGAGGTTACGCAAGGGAACTTAATTCTAACACAGGACATGAAGCAGCTGAGGGATGGCATGTAGGAATCCTCAGCTTTGTCTCCTCGTGCCCCACGGGGTCTGTGCTGATTTTGACAGGCCACACCATGGAGCAGTTTGTCAAGTCAGTCTGTCAAGGTGTCTCCYAGGATGCTGTTTTAAACTTACATATATGGGGACAATTGTGACCTAGAAACAGCAAAACTGACTGCTGTGCTCACACCYAATATCTTGCAATATTCTATTGATATATTAGCTGTTAGAATATATGTTTCAATAGTGTATTCCTTGAGGTAATATGTGCTCTCTCACATTTCAGCCCTCTGTTACAAATGCATTCAGTATGGCTTCTCTAGAAATCAATCCATACCTGAGAAAGCCAAAGGAACTAAACACAATGCAATCTTCATGACTGGAATCCCCATCTCGTTTCTTTACAATATGATTAAATAAGTCAGTTAATAGTGCTTGTCAAATGATAATTCTATTTCTTTTTTATCTGCTCCAGAGAAAATGCTTTCTTTTTTGCAAATGAAGTGAAAACCAGAAGCACTGGGTGTGTGATGTTATTGCTATGGTTCGTGGGAGCTGCAGTTCAGAAAACAGCCACAGAGCTGTGAACAGCTGTTTCCCAGATGAACAAACATCTCTTGACTTACAATGAGTTATGGGAGATACATTGGATTCTACTCTCAGAATAAAACTGAAATAGTTGTATGAGATAACATGAAGATCAGCAAAAATACATACATTACATTTGCGTATGTATATATAAACATTATTTTTCCACAATCAGTAAAATTTGCATTTGATGTTCTGAAACGCTGAGGATTTGTATTGATGATTTGGGTTTCTTTTTATGCTCATGTTCTCCTTTAAAAAATAGTTTAGSTCTGAATCTACTTCGCAAATATCACTGTAAATTAATAAAATAAAATATCTTCTCTACTTTGGAATACTTTGGAATAATTTCCTAATTTTTTAAGACTTTTTATTCATCCATGCATTTCTAAATACCATAGAATCATAGAAACATATAATACTTTGTGTTGGAAGGGAATTTTGTAGGTCATCTATAGTCCAACGCCTCTGCAATAAGCAGAGACATCCCCAAACAGATCAGGTTGCTCAGATTCCAGTCCAACCTGACCTTGGAGCATTTACTACCTTTTTGGACTTGTTCCAGAGTTTTAAGAGCCTCCTAGCAAAAAATCCTCTTCTTCATTATATCTAGTTTAAATCTAACCTCTTTTGGTTTAAAACCATTATCCCTTCTCCTTTAGCACTACCCCTCCTAAAAAGTCGCTCCCTTTTTAGGCCTACTTGAAATACCAAAAGCTGCAWTGTGGTTTCTCTGCAGCCTTCCCCAGGCTAAACAATCCCAGCTGTATCAGKTTGTCTCCACAGCACAGATGTTCCAGCCCTCTGATCACCTTTGTGTCTTCTTCTGGATTCACTCCAGCAGCTCCCTGTCCTTCCTGTGCTGGGACCCCAGAACTGGAGGTAGCACTGCAGGTGAGGTCTCACCAGAGCAGAGCAGAGGGACACAATCCCCTCCTTGCCCTGCTGCCCACACTGCTTTGGATGTAGCCCAGGACACATTTGAGCTGCAAGGACACATTTCTGGCTCATGTCCAGCCTGTCATTCACCAACACCCCCAAATCCTTCTCAGCAGGACYGCCCTTGCCCTGCTCATCCCCAGCCTTGTTGGATACCAGGGGTTGCCCAGACCCAGGCTCGGGTCTTGTTGAAAATCATGAAGCTCCCACAGGCCACTTCTCAAGCCTCTCTAGGTCTCTCTGTGTGGGAAGACAGATAAGAGATAGTGGCAATGGCACTCTTGCCTCCGATATATTGCAGTTGTGTTAATTACCAAGGAGCAGGAACAGCCTTGTCCCCACAGCTGTGGGTGTGATAAAAGAGTGAGTGAGCTGGCAGAGAATCACTTAGAGTCTGCTGGCCGTGCTGTGAGGAGGAAGGGACAGGAGGTCATGCAAGGGACAGAAAGGGTAAGATGTCATATGAGGGACAGACAGGGTTCGGTGGCCATGCTAGGGACAGGAAGCAGTGAGCTGGGACTGCAGAAGGAAGGAGAGAAAGAGCCAGAGCTGTGGGGAGCTGCCCTTGTAAGGATACATAGAAAAGGTATGAAAGACTTCTAGATAACAAGGTGCTGACGCTTGAAGCCTCCTCAAGTTTTACCAAAGCACTTTGAGTGTTGTGTCCATCTCTACAATGACACCTCTGGATGGCATCATGTCCCTCAGATGTGTCATCCACACCACTCAGCTCAGTGTCAGCTGCAGATTGGCTGAGGGTGCACTCAATCTCACTGTCTGTATCAGGGCTTAAGATACCAAACACTATTGATCCCAATACCAAAGCTGGGGGTTCATAACAATTTGATGGTTTAAATATGATGCTTATGAGATGTCAGTGGCTTCAGTGTGAAAACTCAGCATTTCACATCAAATAATTTCTGGTTTGAAAAAATGAACTCCATTTGTCATGGAGTTTAAATTCATTTAACTCCAATCAATATATTTAAAACTTTTAGGAAAATTTTCTATTTTAAGATTTTTCACCCATGAAACACTAATCTAAATCTTGACAGGGGAAGAAATATCCCTACCAATAGCAGTAATAGCAGTTCCACTCATGTCAACAGTCATTTTTCATTATTAGCTGCATATATAATTTCAGTTATTTAAATTTAGATGTTCTTGACCTAGTTTCCTTTTATTTTTAATCTAAATGGCTCAAATATCTAGGAAAAGACTAAAATGTTTCTGTAGAGATTGACAACTTTGAGCACATGATGAAATGAATGTTGCATACATGTACTTATTTATATGTTGCCACCCTGGTTCAATATAAAAATTGAATCAAATGAGGAAGGTAAGAAATAGGCAAAGCTTATTTCTTAAAAAAAAAAGTCAAGGATGATATTGCTGTGCTGTTTCATGAGGGGCATGAAATACATCTCAGCCTGACACCTGCTCAAGGCTGAGTTGCAAGCAGTCCATTGAAAAGCAAAGTCACTCWAATCAAGGAAGATAGGATAAATTAGTCTAAAAGGACTTTTCAGAAGCACATACAGAAGTATGTCAGTTTAGGCATGACACACAAGTCTCCTGTATTTTYTGGTTTTTTAATCTCTTTCTTCTCTAGGTTATATAACTGGGGATGGAGGAATAAGCCATACTTTATGTAGGAAAATCTTACGGTTGGTTCTCTGATGAAAAAGCTGTTTCATCACMCATTTATTTTTTGAAGGCTCATGGGCCTTTGATTTGGCCTCAGGCTAACGGATTTTAGATCCAGCAAGACTTCAGCCTAATGATGCATTTAAAAGTGGCTAGGTGGTATGGCTTCTACTCAGAATGAGGAACGGAAAACAAGATTTGTCATTAGAAGGTGCACTCAAGAGTAATTAAAACAAATTTGAAGTACAGTCCTCCCTGGTACTATAACATCTGTTTTGTATTACCACATATTTGGAGTAACAGTTGGTCTTTGCTCTTTATGGCTTCATAATGAACTGAACCTTAAGAACTAATTCCTAAACATCACTAGTTTAGATTCCTAAGCATGTTCAATTATATGCTTTCTCATGCCCAGAAAGGATTAGTGTCTTCTTAGCATGGATAAAATATAAATATGGAGGGGATTGCCACTTTTTGCCAAGACAGAATGTTTTAAAAGAGACCGCCATATACAATTTTTACTGCATGCTACAGCTGCAACTGTAGAGCATCAATAAACACTTAAATCTTAACTGCCCTGTGTTTTGCTAATATGAGATGGGAATAAGCTGTCAGTTAATCACGTAAGTTAGAGTGGAATATGTTCTGGTAAAGCTTAATATTATTAAATAATGCAAGTTTTTGGGTCTAAATTGATGTGTACTTTAAAGCTAGTTTATGCAGCATTTGATTTGTATCTTTTGTCTCATTTGAATAGGTTTTCTTAAACTATGAAAACCTGCTGAATGCATGGTTCTTTTTAGAAAGCCTTTTTTTTTAGAATATACTGGGCATCCATCCATATAAATTAAGTACAATGTTTCACACAACTTTTTTGAATACTAATGAATTGCAAAGGTGACCTCTTGAAATACCAGAATATGGTGCTTCTGCTAAGGAGTCACATTTCAGCTTTCAAAACACAAAACATTTAAAGAACATTAAAGAAAGGAAAGAGAAAATGAGGTTATAATTTTAAACTGATTTAAAGTTAGAACTTTATTTTATATTCATTGAACTTCACAGCAAACTCCCACTGGCATCAGTTTTATTGGATTAGATATTAAGTGGCAACTCTACCACTGCAGTTAGACTGCCAAAGCCAATGTGGTTTCCTACACTGCTTTTAATCTTTATTTCATTATTTCTGACCACTTTTTTTTTTTATATTCCTCAACTACCCATAATGGATTCCCAATTTTTAAATTGCTGCAGCCACAGGGGCTTAGTTTTAAATAGTATTACTCTGCATCATTTACCAGCTCATCTGTTCCTCTTTTGCTGTTACCTTCAGGTGAAAGTTCTAGAGCACAAGTCCTACAAGGTGCAGCTGAGGGAACTGGGGTTGTTTAGTCTGGAGAAATGTAAGCTCAAAGGAGACCTTATCACTCTTCAAGTGCCTGAAAGGAGGTGGTAGCAAGGAAGGCATTKRTCTCTTCTCCCAGGTAACAAGGGACAGGATGAGAGRGAATGGCCTCAAGTTGTGCCAGGGGAGGTTAAAGTTAATTACTAATTAAATTCTTCTTTGAAAGGGTGATTGAGCATTCRAACATGATGCCTTGGGAAGTGGTGGAGTCACCACCCCTGGAGGTATCTGAAAGACGTGTAGATGTGGCAYTTAAGGACATGGTTTTGTGGTRAACTTGGAAGTGTTATGTTAATGGTTGGACTCGATGTTAAAGATCTTTTCTAACCTTAACAATTCCATGACTCTGTGTGGATTCTATGTCTTAACGTACTTGAGATAAATATTTCTTGCATTACTTTGATTTTTTAATTCAGATTCGAAATTTCTGTTAGGATATAATTTCACAATGATAAATTTAACTAAAGCTTTCTTTGTTTTGTTTTTCTTCCTCTGAAATGAAGACTTATACTCAAAGCGGAAAAGATTTTTACCCTCACAGACTACCTTGGTGAGACTTGCTATAGTCTTAATAAAAAAGACAAAAAAGAGAACTACAGACCAGTCTGTCTCACCTTGGAGCCCTGCAAAACATCCCCCTGGAAACAATACTAAGACACATGGAAAACAGAGAGGGAATCTGTGACAGCCCACATGGCTTCACTGAGGGCGAATTGTGCCTGTAAAATTTGATGGATTTCTATGGTGGGCTTACAATATTAGTGGATAGGGGACACCAACTGGTGTCATGTACCTGGACCTGTGCAAAGTCTTTCCTACTGTGCCACACAACATCCTTGTCTCCAAACTGCAGAGACATGGGTTTGATRGGTGGAGCTCTCAGTGGATAAGGAATTAGMTGGATGGTCAGACTCAAAGATTTCAGTGAATGGCTTGATGTCCAGGTGGATAATAGCAAAGGTGATGTGCCTCAGGGATCCATATTGGAATCACTACTATTTAACACCTTTGTCAGAAAACAGACAGTGGGATTGAGTACGCACTCAGGAGGGCTGCAGATGATACTGATGCCTGAAGTTTTAGCTTTCATGTTTTCCAGATTCTGTGCTGCCTAGGGGTGTAGTTCTGAGCCTCATGTTAAGTGCCTGTCAGCTCTCTTCACAGAGTAGGGAGACAAAACAAATTCTTTTCCTGATGAAGACCAAGGACAACTTTCAGGCCCGAAAGCACAAACAACGGTGGACTGAGGGGGGAAACAAGAAGGATGAGACCTCACAACCTGAACCTGTAATTGGAAAATTAAACCCCAATATGGAAATGGACCAAAACTTATAAAAATGTAAGATCTCATAACAGGTCAGCCATTTTGTGACCATTCTTAGTCCACTTTGGGGGTAGCCCTGGCCAGGCCCTGTCCTGCCCAAGGTGTATCTTGGAGGCCTTTCAATAAATATCTACTTTAGCTCTGTCCAGTCTGTTTCAGGTCAGCCTTCCCAAGGCATCCAAGCCAAGCTGAGTAGTGTGGCTAATACTCTAGAGGGAAGAGATGCCATCCAGAGGAACCTTGACAGGTTACAGAGATGGGCCCATGATCATTGGGACACTGATCATTGTCAAAAAAGCCCAAAATTTTTTAAAGTCTCGATCTGTTAAGTCTCCATGGACAGTAAATCCTGAGATATTTTTGTGTTAGCTTTCTTGGTTGCCATCTTTGGCGCTAAAGTTTCTAATACAAAATGTTTCTTTCCCCCACTATCACAGAAAGTACTTTTATGACAAAAGGATAAACCAAACTCTTTCTGCTGTCAGCTCATCAGTGGTTCAAAATGTTGTCTGCATAAGATATCTGCACTCCAAGGAAATCAAAATCCTAACATTTTGTGATGAAAATTAAAAAACAGCTCTCAACTACAAAGTTTGCAGCATGCACTATTTTTACATGCATGCTTCAATTAGTTGCCAAATTAATAAATTAATTGATTTAAGTTCTGATACTTTTTTTTTCTTTTTGTTTCTAACATATTCTACAAAAATATCCCTACTGGGGAGACTTCAAGAGAGCAGGTATATAGAGCCATGAGTAAAAAATTGTATTTTAGAAACTGAATTTTCTATCCTRAAGTCAGGGAAAGATGTCTGGATGTTCATGCTATGACGTTAGAAATTTGCAGAGGAGTTATGTAGGACTGCATTGAACATAACATTTGTTAGAGGACACAAAATTGGTACATGGCTTTTGGGGGAATTTTAAAAATGGGCAAGAAATATGAATAGCAACTTTCTACYGATGAAGACAGCCAGAAATTACCTGATGGAGTGTCATGTGATTTTCTGTTCTAACCCAACAGAAAAGAATTCTCTGAAATCAGGATGCACATCAGAAGTACTCACTTTCCTCAGCAAAGAAAGACATCACTTTCCAGTCTCTATCTCATCTTCCACAACACTGTGACAAACATGGAGTTTGCTCACATGTTTTTCATCCACCATACATTTATTTTTATGAAAACTTCAATGGCAGAAAAGATCTCATTCYTTTCCCTCTAATCTATTTTGTACTTTTACATCACTCTATTCTTTTATTGTTTATTCCACTCTAAGCCTCTGCAGACACAGTGATTTCCTCCACCATGTTTTCTTATTGTGAAAATCTTTTCCTAATTATAACTTACTTGAGTCCAAATTTCTTTGGGTTTTTTCCCAAAGCATTAAAGCATAATAAATGCTAATTTAGAGCTAAAAATAAAGAGAGTCRAGCTCCATCCTACATAATGCCATGACGCCCAGGACACTTGCAGGATTGCACATACTGCAGATATTTTAAAAAGGATGATTAAACACTTCCATAAAGCAAAATATCCAATCACTAAACCCCTGTTATTAGCAACAATGCAAGTGGCAGCTAACCTCTTTCTGCTTTCATTGTTTCACTTAAAGGTACAGGCAAATAAAAAAATTAATTACACACCACAAGTGGGTGTGAATAACTTTTCAGAAAGTTCCTTTCGGAATAATTCTTCAAAGGAAGCTGAGGAGATGASTACAAAACTTCAGGGATGTTCAGATGGATATTTAATATATCTGTGTCTGACTTGTATTTTAACTGTAGAGTAAATGAGGAACTTGAGCATTGTAGCAAAATTTATGGTCAAAGACATACAAGCTTTTAAATAYGCTTCATGCGTGTGCACAATGATATACAGGATTTTCCTTTACAGAGCAGAACATCTGAATTCAGTACAATGATAGCTACTATTTTGTGGAAAACACAAGCTTCTCTTCAAAAAACCAGCTAATTATTTCTGAGGATGTGACAGAAAGGTTATCAACATTTTATAGCCAAAAAATATAATGGATCAAAGTATCACCACAGGAAAACACACCCAGAGCATTACTGCCCAAAAACTTCACGTTGACTAGTTTTACTTTTCAGACTTTCCAGAAGAGTGCTATTTAAAAAGCTCTTACTAAATTTTAGTAAACACCAAAAACATTTTTCTTCTGCATTATCCATTGAGTTATCTTCTACATTTTCTCCAGGATGAATATAGATTGATAACACACTCAAAATCAAGTACTAAGGAAATGACAGTGGCAATAAACTCCCATATTAAAGAAACATAGTTTCATTTTTTTTCAAATCATAATGAATTAATCATAGAAATCCTAAATGGAGTTTTGTGATAAAGGGGTTTATAAATAGGAGTGAAACTTCTTTGCAGGCAGAAATAGTTTTTTGGTGAAAGCCTCACTGAACTGTTTTTTGTTAGCAGCTTTCTGCAGRTTTTASTGGRAAAATATGTGTTCAAAATAKAAATACTATGTTACRTTTTATTTTTCACACCAACACCCCACCAAAACAGATATTTCATTGYTTGTTCCTGAAATAAGTAGCCCAGAGAACTTGGTGAGGGTTACAAACGTGCAGCTGGATGGAGCCAGCCAGCTTTGGAATCACAGAGTCCCTCAGGGAGCTCCGGCTCAACAACCCCGGTGCCTGAGTTTCCGAGGCTGGACTGCAGCTGTGTGTGCCTGGTGACCCTCAGCCTCTGCAATGCTGGGAGCAGAGACAGGCAAGAGGYTTGCTCCCTGAGCTGAGCTCAGTATTTCATGTGGAAACGCCTTGTGGGGAGGTGCCAAGTTTGGGCTGGGCGTTTCCCTACCCAAGATMAAGTGGATTAGGCTGCACAAACCTGGATGGAGGTTCGTGCCAGAAGACTTGGTGATGTTAGTGACTTTTCTGCAGCGGTGATCTTTTCTTTCTCCTCGTTATCTGATTGCTTCTTTGTTGAATAAATCCAGATACTCAACATTTCAAGTTGATCATGCCTTCTTTAACTCCAGCAATTGACACTGTCACTACTGGGTTGGTAGTAAAGAAGACTGGAGAACTTTATTGCCTCAGTGATTGTTTAAGAAAACTGAACAGAAGAACCCTACAGGCGTAACTCCTACCTGCACACACATGCAAATTAATCCCATATTTTAGCTACTGATGGCCAAGTCTTCAATTTTACTACTAAATCCTCTTACCTACTTATAATATAAAAAGTACTATTTTTGACACAAATATTTTTAGTAAACATTTTTTACATGCTAATAAATCTTTGGAAACTGACAGAAATGCTTTAAAATAATGTTTGAAACATGGGGGCTCAATCCAGGTTTTAGACATGTAAAACATAAAAATGCAGCAGGAGTTAAGTGTTCCAAAGYCAAGGAAAAAAACACAATCCAAACCCTAAACTATTATGTTTAATAACAGAAACTTTATGGAAATATAATCTATAATAGAATCTAACTAGAGTCCATGTCAGCAGATTAAAATATTTTAAATGCAAATTGAAYTTACAATAAATCTGTCTGATAAAGACTTACAATTAAAACTGCAACCTTAGGAATAGTTGCAAATAATCTGCGTACACATTATTCACTTCCCAAGCACACTTCATTGACTAAAAGTAGAGGGCTTTTTAAATTAAATGTGTATGTATATATTTATATGTTTTTGTGTGTGGACACATAAAATTCCCTTAATTGAAATATGCTGGCAAAGAGTATATGAAAATTGGTAATTGAACCAGTATAATATTAGAAATATAATTATGAAATGCATCCTTAGAAGTAACATTCTATATTATTTTATTAAAGTAATATTATCATTAAACAAGAATCACTAACTACCTAAAAGAGAAAAATTAGCTATAGTGCAAGTTTGCATTATATTTTTTGATTATTCTTATAGGGAAGAAAAAAAGTTACATATACATATAGCTATATATATACCTATAAGTACATATAGCTCCTCAGGACAGAAACACAACACAGTTATTAAATTGTCTATGTTAAATTTTTCCCGTTCCTACACCTGATCTTGYTTCTTGCAATATTCTAGCCAATGCTCCAAGATTCAGACCTCAGTGCAATTACAAGCAGTGTCAGCTGGCATTTATCTGAGTGAAGCGGATAATCCTGGTTCTCTTCTATTACAGCCTAAAATCTACTTCTTTTTCCTTTTCTTTTCTTCCATCAGATGCTCTGTGTCATCTAAAGAAAACAATTTGATCGCACAGGAATGGAAATCACTATGAAACATAAGGCATGGCAAATGAAACAGACAAGTTCCTCTTTTATGAATATTTTATAACAGCTTGACTATCCAAGCAATGTCTTTCACAATTTTCTCAAATTTTCATATTTCTCACTTTTCCTTTTTTTCCCCATTTATGTTTTCTCCTCTACCATGTCTTTATTGCTAAAACAAGACCACTCCGAAAAAACAAAACCAGAAAAGAAATTCCCACCAAAACCCCAAACTGAGAATAAAACCAGTATTTTTGTAAGAACTGCTCTTTAAGTTCAGTTCCGCTAAATAGTACTGGGTGCTTGTTGGTGAGTTGTTTTCATAAGTTGTTTTCATAAGGCAATATTTTATATACCAAACACAGATAAGAGAACTCGCACCATTAATCATTCTCTGAAATGAAGCCTCTGTAAGCCAAATATCAATTATTTAGATATTGACCTAATCAGTGCATTTTATAAAGATACCTCAAGCAAAAGCTTGCAGGGGTCATGAAACCAGTCACTAATGTACTCCTAACATTTGGATAGACACACTGTATCCTGCTGCTTTTAAATAGGTTGAAGACGCTGACAAAAAGTTTAATTATATTGAATTCTCACTAGGTTTTCTAATACTGAATATCCAGTAACTTTGCCATTCTAGTTTTACCTGCTGTCTTTGAAGAAGTTTTTTAACCCAAAGGTGGTTGGGCCCTGGAAGAGGCTCCCCAGGGAAGTGGTCACAGCACCAGCCTGACAGAGCTCAAGAAATGTGGTCAGAGCCATGGTGTGGACTCCTGGGGTGCCCTGCCCAGGRCCAGGAGTTGAACTTGATGACCCTGATGGCCCATTCTGAGTCACAGTATTTTGTATTCACTATGCTCCTTTGGCTTTGCTTGCTTAATTCAATATCATTTAAGGGAACCTCCAGTAATGCAGTCTTCCAAAACAGAAAGCCAAAAATTTCTTCCCCTCCCTGCCATCACACCTGAGGAAATGCTAAGACCTAGGAATATAAATTTAATGTTAAATTCTAAATCCTTTGCATTTGCTCTTTGTCACTGTCAAAATACACTGAGATGACATTTATCTAAAAAGCAGATATAAATGTAGGTTTAGCACAATGTGTTTCAGAGGTAAACCTGAAGTTCATTATAGAATAATACATTAAAAATATATATTTAAAAATCCCAACACAAATTGAGAAAACAATTAAAGACTTATATAATCTTTAAGTACAAACATAAATTTTCAGTGTTCTTCTAAACAATATTTTCAATTAGGTCTGTTTATCTTGAAATATGTATTATTGCTAATGAGTCGGTTGATCATAAAATTAGGCCTAAGTTCACCAAAATTTTACCATCTTAAAAGGCTTTTTATTTCTTTTTATTATATAACCATCCCTAGGTATGAAGCTGTAGCTGGCAATAATTCCCTAGTATGTCACAAATATTACCAGTTTTCCAGAATAAGACTTTAAAACAAAATAGCATCTAAATCTATAAAGACTAGAAAAGAACAGAAATTATATTCTTACATCTATATTCTTATTTATCCAAAAGCCAGTATTCAGAAACTTGCTCCTAAACACAGCACTAGTAGAGGGTAAAAGCAACATTTCAAAAGAATTGAATTTATTATCCATCATACAGTATTTTTTATTATATTATATTCATAATTTCTTTAGACTCCTTTCTTGGAGTTAGGTTAAAACTAAACAGAACAATTAAACATTTCTAGGTTAAATTTTCCCTGCCACAGGTGTCTCATTAATCCAATACAGACACTTTCTTCAGGATGTTGTTCAACAAATATTGCAACATGTTAAGAAATGCATATAATTGATAATGCTTCACTTAATGTGTTCCACCAAGGAGTTCTGTTAAAGCTGGGGCTTCACTGAGTAACTGCTGACAAACACCAGTAAAAAACTCTGCCTTTCTGACAGCTGYGAACAAACTTCTGATGTAAAGGCGTAGTCAGTCACTATTAGAATCACTATTACAATTCTTAGGTTACTAATTTAAAAATATACCTTATTATTATTAGACAACCCCCTCAAATATTTACTTTGCATGARAATCTCGAGCAGGTTAGCATGTCACATCACTTAATGCATCTCTGCTTTGTAGCATTTGTGACTTCTAGGGTCAGGGTTCTTAAAGCATTCAGGGAAAACATTTTAATTTCCCTGACAACAGCCAGGATATATTGCATATAAGTAGAGCTTTTCCTTCCTTTGTGAGAATAAGTAGTTAATAATAAATATAAGTAAAAAAATCAATTAAAAAAAATAATGAGACCCCAAGTACACAGCCTGTAATGTAATATTAGGCTCTGTGAATTAAAATATTTCGGTTGATACTTCCCAGCTTAAAACTATTCTTTATAATTACATCTTCAGCACAGATTGATCTGTGGATACCTGAAGTTTGTGATAAATGTCTAATGAGAATAAATACACCAARACAAATCATTCTGAGACTATTGTATTTACTTCAGCTTCTGTCAAGATCTGAAACCCAAATGCAGACACAGTTCACACGCTTTGTGCCACAAGTGTTAGAACATAATGACTTTAATTGGTACTGTTCAATTAATTAAAAATATTTTGGTGAAGTTATGAGCAAACCCTTAAAAAAAAAAGTTCAGCAATGTTGAGATGTTACAAATAATCATCCTGCACTGTCTGTAGTTTTCCATAAAGCCTCATATTTTTTAATTGAGTAAAACAACAGTAAACACCTTTTTATAGGTGTTGCACATGAAAAGAAATGAAATTCTGTGGTTTATTTCGATTAGTTGATTTACCATCATCATAAAATATTAACATATTATTTATTATGTAGATGTCAATGAACTGAACTGAAGAAATAATACAAAATATCCTCCACCAGTTGTAACAAAAGGCAATTATTACTGAMATTCAAAATCTTCTTGCATTAAAGGGTTTTTTGGTTTTAATTTTTTTTTATTTGTTTGCTTGCTGTTTTTCTTTTTTCCTTTCTCTTTCTTAATTAAAGCTTTATCAAAGAAAACACTCCTCACATGTAGAATGAAAGGACTGTGTCTTCTTAGCACCTCAGGGCACTTCAATGGTGCTACACGCTCAGGACCTTTATTGCAAAAGCTAACACAAATGATCCACATAAACAAGTAGCTGAATAAATCTTTGTCTTTGTACCTGTTCAGCTTAAAATTCTGGAGTAAAGCTCTATCCTGGCAGCAGGTTTGTCATGAAGCTTAAGGTAACTCAGTTTCATCTGTTTCCATAGTCTTAATAATCTCAGATATTAAAAAAATACAGAATCGTTTTTTGAGTGTCATAAACAGGGCATTGACCATGATTTCATAACTTTAAATGTGAAACAAGAACCATTTCTTTAATTTGATAACTAGGTTTGAAATGTAAATTTCTGAGTCTCATTTTTGTGAGAAGCAGGGTTTTCAGGCCAAACATGAACAGAACTTATATAAATGAGCCATAAAGTGACCAATATCCATTATTAGGTATTGTGTCAAAACTTGTGTACCTCCTACAGAATTCAGTTTAAAGACCTAAGAGATTCTCTTTATACAATTTTAGCAACAAAGCTGTCCTTTATCCCTTCAGTTGTCTGTGAGAAAATCTTTATCTTGTTAGCTCTAGCCAGCTACACAAGATCCAAGAACAACACTGCTCTCAAAGATTATTCAATTATACCCTTGTGAAAAAAACCATGAAAAATAAACCTTTGTCATAACACAGCTCTTTTCAGAATGAGCAAAAGAAATAAATAGAATATGGGATGAAATGAAATATGTACTCTTACATGCAGGGGGAGGCCTACTGGTAAGGAAGTGAAAATGGGAAGGGAGCTAAACAAAAAAAGGAGCTTCCTAATGTACATCTTCACATACATGTGATTACTGCACATGCACATTTGGAAAAAAAAAAGGTTTTGCAGTCTGAATTTGAATTCTGGCTGTTCAAATATCCCTTGAACCTTTCTCACAGATTTCCATTACTCAGAGTATTGGCCAAGGCACTATTTTTTTTTCTTTCTCTGCAGCTTTTTAAATCAAAATTAAATATATTAACCCAGCTGGCAGGATTCCTGCCACCCCCACCTTTAACTGCCCGACTGGGCTGACCTACAAAGAGTAAAAGTGAGCTCAGGGAGCTGCCAGTCACAATGAAGAGTTACGAAAGGAGATGGTCATGGCAAATTCTGTAGATGCAGATAGTAGACTAACWTTTTTTCATGATAAAGTCTTATTTATAAAGAGGTGAACAGAATTCTGTTTATGTTTGTTAATTTACCCCTACGTCAATTCATTGATATGGATAAAAAATAGTTTGATGACATACAAAAACTTATTAACTACCCTCTTATTGATGTTCTAAATTCTCAAGGGGGTGCTATTCATCCTCCCTTTAATACAGGGGACATATGCATTTTAACTTCTCAGACCAGTTAGACTGTGAAAGCCAGATCCAAAAATCATACYAAAGCTGTAAAGCAGAGATGTAAATGAAAGATGACTGCGCATCCTATACAAAGTAATCAGATATTGTTAAAAACAGGTTCCCATCCAACTGAATTCAGTGTAACTTTCCTAACTGATTTCAGTTTGAGTGGGTTTTTGAATGAGGTATTTGATGACTGGTCATGCTTTCAGTTTGGGGATATAAACAATAAAAGAAATATTCGATTTTATTTTAAATTATGCAATGATTTCTATTGAAAATTGGCAGCTGCCAGCATTCCAGAAAATGAGACTGCTAATTTATATGACAAAATAGAAGCATTCAGCTGCTGAGAGACTTGATAAATCTATCTCTAAATGACTATTTGCAAAATCAAGTACATATTTATAATTGTGTAAGATTATATTATTTCTCCCAGCATGAAATTGAGAAGGAGAAGTTTTCTACATAGAATCTGATCCACTGGATTTAATCTGACCCTTCAATAGATACTATATTGCTGAAAATGTTTTAATGATAAGATCCAGCCTGAAGTTACCCAGATCTTATTTGCCTGTCAAAATAATCAAGGAACACTTTATTATAACAAACAAGAATATTTTTAATTGGGCAAGATTCAACTGAGAAATCAGATTTAAGGAATAATGCTAAACAATACCAGTTTACTGCCAACTGTAATAACCAAGAATACACCAARAGCCATTGGAATGTATTCTCCATACAAGGTACAATATAATTTATCTGAATTTTTCAAAGCTAAGCTTTCATTTGCTAACAAATACAAAYAAAAGAACTTGAGTTACTTTGGAATTCCAAAAAGTGACAGAAAAGAAGTATTGTACCAGATTAGAGTACTTAAACTTTTTATTTGCTATTACTGCTTCTAGTGATTCGTGTCTACAGCATAAATTTGAGGTAATGGAATAAATATASAAAATCCAATTTAATTTTCATACATGTAATAATTTCACATCAAATTATGATGGTAATCATGAATGGTAAAATTCTAATCAACTTAAGTTAGGTTTTATAAATCAAATATGTTTCAGTTGTCAAATAATAATACTGAAATATTTTGTCTTACACCTTGAGAGACTACTTTGCTTGTTTTCTCTAGTCATATTTTTAAGTGACATCTGATTCAAATGGTAGTTATAGGAACCTTAAGACAAACTTTTCAATAAGCTGAAACTGACTAGTTTTCATCTGCACTGAAGTTGCAATACTTTTTTATTGTTTTTCTTTTCATGGTTTAACCATGGTTCTTGAAAGCTACTTACACCTAAGACCTTAGTTTCACTAAAATTCTTTCACCTCAGATCATTCCATACCTATAAGAATGGAATTAATATTAAACATGAGAAGGTGGGATTATAGTAAAGCCAAAGTTCCTATAAAATTATTTCAATGAACTCAGAGAGAATAGATTTACAGTAATTTTTCCATGAAAAGTACTTTTTTTCACCAAGCTTGACTACAGCAATAGTTTTCATAAGTGTGAGAAAACACAGATGGTATAGTAGAGTGACTTGATATAAATAAGCTACCTTGCCTCTTTGTATTGATTTTGACAAGTTTCCCCTATTTCAGTTCTTTTGTGAGAGTCAAAAATAAATGGTGATCCTATGATCTCACTTGTTTGCATAACTGAAGGTGCAGCCAACTCTGATAATCATGGCTGGGAGTGGGKGAATTGATATCCTTTCTTGCAGCGATTATTGACACAGAGAACAAGAAAAGCCCTGTTGTCCCCTCTCTTTCCAAATGGATCTCTCATTGGCCCATCGATTTTATTCCAGTTTATAAGATCACAGCTTGTATTGTACAACAGAGAAGCAGTTTMATAATTCCACTACCAAACATGTAACACCTTCGATAAATATATACACAAACACACATTCAAGCCAACAAAACACACAGCTTCAGAAGAGAATGCAAGAAAATGCAAAAAGAATGCTGCACATTTGTGTATACAAATAAGTTTCACCCTTCCACACAGGATTTATGGAGCCTTTCTTCTTCAGGCTTGATGGCATAAATGAGCTTGATAATAATTTGTTGAAGATCTTWGCGAACACAAAGCTTTGAAAGAAATGGATTGACAGTACTGAACTCTCTGGTTTGAGTGTTTTGGTGAATTTATGTAACAGCTTATGTAAGAATTTACAACAAGATCTCATTAAATTCAATTAATAAYTACAGACTGATGAAGATTTACTTTTCATAAATGCTTCAGAATTCATACTAGATATTTGGAATTCACAGCTCTTGGCATTGCAGCTAATATAATGGCAGCTCCTAAAGTTGCTGCATGACACAGCATCATAGAATGTCCTGAGTTGGAAGGGATCCACATGGATCATCAACTCCAACTTCTGGTTTTGCACAAGACAGTCCCRTCACCCCATGTGCCTGGGAACATCCAAATGCTTCTTGGGCTCTGTCAGACTTGGTGCTGTCACCACATCCCTGGGGAGCCCATTTCAGTGYCCAGCCACTCCTGTGTGAGAAGACTTTTCCTAATAGAAAGAAAAACTTCATTCTATTCAGTTTCAGACAAATATTGTGTTTGTTTATTTGTTTGTTTTGACTGATCATTTTTTCTACAATTTATTAAAGTACAGTTTTACAAGTTTTATATTTTTTCTATTTTTTATTTGAAATACTTGTTCTATTTCTAACAAACTCTTTCTTTTTCTGTTTTCCTTATCTATAATAACATTGCAGGATTTTTCATCTTCTTATTAGACATTTGCAGTACCAAACTTTTGCTTAAAAGATCTTCCTCTTTCCATTCTCATAACCCTAGAAAGCCACAGAAAGATATCTTACAAATATCRCCTTGAGTATCTGACTTTCTCATCTTCCACATCTTCTCAGTCTTATCTAGCAGTCTCTTTTTTCATCTTCTTACTTACCACATTCCTGCATTTTATGCTTTCAAATCKTTTAACCCAAAATTTCAAAAGATACAACTTTCAATTTGACAGCCTATGAAAACCACACAAATTTCTAATTTCTCAGAGAATTTAATGTTCTTCTAATTAAGCTGACCTAATTATGACAAAAATTAAAGAGAAAATACTTCTCTTTTTGAAGTGTCTTTGGCATGGAGCTGGTATTTAACKAAGGTATTACTGATGAATTCAGGTATTTAAGCCCACCCTAACCATGCAGGAAGTTTTAGGAGCTTAACACCTAGGCTCAAGCTAGTTAATTCTCACAGAATTAATCCTTTTACCAAAGCCCTTTAGCTAACATTGTTTCAATTTAGGGTTTTAAGGAATCTGTTTTGATTTAAATTAAATGAGTTCCTGAGCATTTAAAGTAGTTTATCTGTTATTTTTCAGCTTCTGGGAATTCCAAACTCGAGTCTCTTTAAATAACAGTTACTATAAATTACAGAAAAGATTTGATATATAGGTCAAGTTATTTACACCTCAAGTTCCATCAGCATCAAATAGAAGGAAAATAAATTTACCCTGCCTCTTCCTACTATTAACCTGATCTTCATCCACAAAGACATAGCCTGTTGATGTTGGACAGTGCCCTCTACACCTGTGGAAGCTTAGAAAAACCTTTCAGCAGCACCATATGGGAACAACATGCAAATAAGGCTAACAATGYTAACAGGAACTGGGAGATCCATAAGCTAAAAGAAAATTATTCTCACCATCTCTGAGCTGAGCTAGATCTACGGAGTTGATTAAGTGACAACTAATAATTTTTTATTTCTTKCCCAAAGATGTGATAGACACTATACAAGGAGAAGATCTGATACTACTTATGTAGGACATTCTTAATTAGCTCCTGCACTGCGTATCAGCTTAGTTTAACATGGTGAAACTCAATTAAGCTGCTTTAACTCAGACAAGCCCTTGAACCAGTTGAAGTCCTTAAAACRGTATACAATTTGCTTTAAAAGTTAAACAAGTCGTAAAGTAGTGATTCAACTTCTAAAATGTCTATTGACATTTGACATTGTTCCTCTGAATGTGACAAATATAGAATCTTCATTTATCCACTCAGTTTAATGACTAAGCTAGTTTTACTTTTTTTTTTTTCCCTGTTGATTTTTAATGGCCCTGCATAGCCAATTTGCTGATGTGAAAGACAGCTGGAACCTCTCATGTTTTATGAATGGTRAAGCAAAACTCTGACCTCAGTTTAAACTGTGCAGGATTACTGACAGCAACAAGAAGAGTGGGAACATAATTTAAAGAAAAATGTTCTGAATTTGAAACAGAATGGTAATTTGGCTTTTTATCTATTTCTGTCACAAGGTTTTGCAGTTTTCCATGCAAAAGGAGGAATCCTACAATTTATTTTGAATCATGCTTCCGTTCCCCAAGAGAAAACCCAGAAGAAAAGTTAAACTCTTGGAGGGGAACACAACTACTTTGAACAAAAGATGTATGTCTGCATCTATAGCTAGTCACTAAACATGATACCCGTYGTTTTAGGTCAGTACAATGAATTGCATTGCAAAACAAGTCAGAACACAGCAGGACTTTGTCTTGGCTTCCCTGCAGGGAAAACAGTTTAAAAACTTCATAATATCAAGTGTTAATTCAAACAGCTTTGAGCTGAAAGTCAATGATATGCAGCAAATACACAAACCCAAAAATACTGAATTAGGAAACACTTTTGGATGAGAGTCACTTTTGAGCAGGAAATGCTGTGTTAGGAGTGAAAAAAATAGTACAGCTTGTATTGAAAATTATTCGCTTCTTCTAAGGACCTAATAAAATTTGAGACCACAGGACTGAAAGATATAGTTCAAAATACCCATGCACAAAATTATTGAAAATAATTTCTTCAGTCTTCTTTTTTTTTTTTCCTTGTGATAACTCAGATTTTTCTGGCTTATGTGTTTCTTTCAAATTTTATTACTTATAAACCTCAGGTGTACTTTGTGTGYTACTCACCTGTTAATACCTGGAGAAGACTATGAAGCTTACACTCATTAAATAATAATTTCTGCTGTCTCTCTCTGTCTTCCTCTCCTGCTATCTTCTTAGCCTACTGAGAACCTCCGACCCAACTGTGGAGAGAGAGGACCGGGAAGCGAAGTGAAGGGACGCACACAATTCTTCTAGTCCCRTAAAGAAACTTCTGTGACTACCACAGCTTGCATCAACTCCATTCATAGCTGAAGAAATACAGCAGTCAAGCCTCTAACAAGACTGTTTCTCTGGAACTGTAGCACTAAGGACCAGTCACATCCAATCTGCCACATTTATCAGGCTTATGAAGCTATAAGGCATTCCTGCAAATATCACACTCAGCAGAGCTCTGTAGGAAACAATAGCAAGGTTCCTTAATTCATTGTCACAATGTAGGTACAAAGYAGAATTTTTTAATAATTTTCTGAGCTAAGGCTAAAAAAATGAGACAGAAGATRGCTGGGCACTCGAACAGGCTCCCTAGGGGAGTGATCATGATGACCAAGCTGGTCAAACTGCAAAAAATTCTTGGAAAACATTTTCAGCACATGGTGTTATTTTCGGGGCTGTCCTGTGCAGGGCCAGGASGTGGATTCARTGAKCCTAAAGGGTCCCTTTCAACCCAGGATGTTCTATGATTCTATGAACTGAGGTTTGCAGTATGAACAAGTCATCAGCATTTTAATTAAGACTTACTGTGGTTTTAAGTTTTAAGTCACAGAACTTAGGTTCTTGAGCTTTAAATAAATTTTTCATGTCATTTTGAGTTAGAACACCACACTGAGTGTACCTAATGTCTTACAAAATCTACCCACCTACAGCAAGTTCCAAATTTATAAGACTTCTCCAATTGTGAAAAAATTCTTACTGAATACTCTGTATAGCTGCATACCATGTGCTCTGAGGGAAATTAATGATTTTAGAAGGATATTTTTCCAGAAGCAGAAATTGAAGGGAAGATGAAAGATTGCATTAGAAGAGTCTAGTAAAAAAAAATATTTTTTTAAAGTATTATTTGTATAATCTCTTTATTTTGTAGGATGATCATGGAAGGGAAAAAATACATCCTCAGGACTTTACCGGTATCCAGAATGCTTCATTAGTTTGCTTTAGTAATTAGTAACATCATAATGTTGACAAACTCCTTATACATAAAACTCCCATATCTTCTTAATGCAATAAGAAATTCCAGACAGAGATATACCTTTATCACACTAACATAAGTGTTCCTTGAAAAATGAGAGTGGGGAACAAGTATTATATTCTTTGTAAAATCTGTAAGGAATTAGTGGAACTCTTATGGATTGTACAGACTTGTGACTTTTACCTGGCATTTTAACTACCAACTTCACATGACCAGTGTCAGAAAAGATTATTTTTGTGTTTCATACAGTTGGACTCAGTATGTAACCTGTGTGAGTACACTGACCCTAATAGTAAAATGACTAACCTTCTGAGGAGAAAGACCTAAAATCACACGAAATGTCAGCCCTCTGTTCTTTTATCATAACATATTTCCTCTCCTGAACTTTAGATTTTATCTTTAATTGCTCTAAGAAGTAAAGCTCTGAAAACAGTCTCATTTTGAAGTTTTATCCCATATTCTGGGACGGTTAAARTATCTTCAGGGAGGTTAAAGGAGGTTTAAGAGTCTTTATACAAATAAGAACCAAGACACAATAAAGCCTTCACTTTAGCTGCCATATGGATGAAGTAATTGAGGTTTTTGGACCCCTTAGCAACATTTTGAAGAATACTGGGATCATTATTATCATGATACTGCTTCAAATAGTTGTATAAGGCTAATATAGATTGATAAAATTTAATTTATGCACACATATACACACATACATATGTATATATACACACACACACATACACACAGTAAGATTTTAAGCAAAATATGGGAAAMAAAGACTGATAAGTCCAGTAAGGGCTAAATATACATCTTTAGATCTGTAACATTAGTGTTTACGTTTCTACCTCTGGTTAGCATGTAGGCAGCATATATTCTATTTTATTAATTACCTGGTTTTGCCTCTTTATCTTCTGTTAGTTCACATCAATTTGTYAGATCCATCTACAAAACGTCAAGGCATTGAATCTCAGGCCACGAAACCACAACAAYATGAAATTCCTCCCAGCTGGAATAAAACATTTGAACTGCTTTACAGATGGTCAGTCAGTTCCCTATTAAAAGTTTTTGTGCTGGGGAGGAGGGCAATGATCTGACGAGAGCAAGAACCTCCAAGGGACACAAACAAAGATTTCAAATAACAAGAAGTCAGCACTCTTTCTAACACATCGCTCTACTGTTGACAAATAAAAAGCATCCACTGGACCTTGAAAAAAGGCTTTTTTTTTAGTCCAGCATCTCCAGGCCTCCAAAGGTCTTTTTAGACCAAAACTGACAGGAGCAGGAGTCTCTTCCTCCTCTGGACAGCTYTCTTCTTCATTATTTGTAACTGCACAAACTAATTTTCCCTCTTACTCACCCTTCCTTTTCACATGTGAATTAGATGTTTTCCAGTATTTATTCTTCCCTTTGTCATGGGAGGAATCATGGAATTGAAGATATTCATAATGGAATAGCCTGACAATGGAACATCTAAATACTCTTAGATGATAAACTAAGATGAAATGCAAGTGTAAATGTAAGACAAATGCCTGCCTCCAAGAAAATGGGTTTCAAATTGAAGTTCACTTTACTGAAGTTCCGTCAAAAGGGCAAAGGAAATAAAAAAATTTGGCTAATATTCAGCACATTTTGGACTTCTGTAATTAAAGCAATTACATATATTATAATGTAAATCACAAACTCAAATCTCAAATAACAAACCACTTTTAAATAAAATTACATTTACCACAGCAACTTAAAGCAGAGAGTTGTTTGGCATATCTCTTGAGATCTTTAATATTTTTTCTGTGTTTGTCTTGAGCAGATGCTGTGAACCACTTGTCTTGAACTTTTTTCAGTGTGTCATGCTACTACAAGGCTACCCTAGTAATCTTTTTTACTATACAACAGTCTTCAGATTGTGTTTACRATCAATAAAATTCTACATCCTTATAAAAGATTAAATAATCTTGCTTCTATAAAATTTSAGCATTTTAGGCCTTTCCATACATGTAAGTTCTTGATGGTCACAAAGGGACGATCTAGTAACCACAAAGCAAGAAATATGATTATTTATTTAGTTTAAGAAGGACCTGCTTAATGAAAGCCRAGAAGAGATTCAGACTGCTCTAAAGGGAAAAATTAGGAGAGCATTGAAAGGAGAATGTGTGGGATTTTTGCTTTATCACACCAGAGCCAATTCTCAGTGTGAAGCCCGAAACAGCAGTGGTTGTTGAACAACTGACTAGATGCAGTAGTTCAAACCAACTCCAGGGAAGCAGAAACAATTACTTGTCTGACATARGAGGCTTTATCTGAATTACTGTTTAAATCTAGAAATAAAATATAAAATAACAGTAAGAACAATCACAATGTTTTACCAGTTTTACGAGGCACAATTTCCAACATGTCTCACTTTAGTCATTCTAATAGAGAAGAATTTTTACTGTTCCTCCCCTGCCCGTAAAATACTAGATACCTAATTTCTAGCATTTTCCTCTAGCAATACTAACTCAAAAATGCTRAGAGGATGCACATTTCTATACCACSACTCTGTGAGGTGTCACCTTCAAGATCTACCGTGGCCTGGAAAGTCCCACCAGACCTTTCCAATTGAAGATTAAGTACAGCTATGGCAGAGAAAGGCAGTAAATTCCAGTCAGTCTTCAGTTGGCTAAAAATTCTCAAATGCATGAGGAGAGAGAGCAATTTTCCCAAGAGGAGTTAGAACTTCTGTTAGTATTCATAACATTCTTTATCATGTCACACTAGCTCCTCTGCGAGGAACAGAGTGAATSCTCTGCCTTTGCCATTACAGACCCCACTTTGTTGTCAATGGTCAAGGTCCTTAATGCAGTCAAAATACATAAAAAATATGTAGGATTAAAAAAAGTTGTTAATAAGTGAATAGGCACTGCAGATGGCACACGTGTGCATCACAATATACATAATTTTAGAAATAGTGTTCTGCTCAAAAGAGTACAGACAGGTTTYACTGCTTTCCCAGATGACTCAGAATTTCCTGTATACATTTTTTATGTACTAAAGAGAAAATTATTGCATGGTAAATTCTCAAAAAACAGCTTAGAAATCAAATTCTAGGGATGTAAGATTTGTCATCACAAATATCTACGTGATGTTTATTTGCAATTATTGCTTGTTAACATCTTATAAATATTTAGAGACTTGATTTTCATGCTTCCGTAGCCATCCTGGAATGACCTGACTGTAAATCTGAAGGGAAGTTATGAAGTTTGTTTTCCCAAAATATGGATGAGTTTTCTTCTCTTCAATCTTTTCAACTTTGATAGCAAAGAATGTTTAAAAATGTATTTCTATTATTATCCACCAGCTCTATTAGTCTATCTCTTTGGAAAGAACTTTCACTGAGACTTTATATAAATCAGGAAAAAAATTATTCTCTTCTATCAGAGTAAAAAACATTTTCCCCTTCAGTGAAATATTTCATTAGAATTATTTAAAAAGCAACTGCATTGCCATCACTCAGTTTTCTTTGTCTCCATTCTGAAGATATTTGGAAGCAAGCATTATTTTTTAGCATCTGTTTTTGCAGTTATCACACTTCTAAACAATGATTTCTTGATCATATACCTATATATTTGTATGCATGGAATGGAGAAATAATGATTAAAGAAAATAGACAAATTAGGATGGACAAATAGTATTCTAGGAGCAAAAGTCTGTGTGTCTTCTAATGTGCCAACCTTGGTATAAATCTACACGGCAGCTGGACTGTAAATGGTGTATGGTCACACAGTTGACAAATTAGACCTGCCAACAGCTACAAAGAGAGGAAAATGGAGGGAATTTCACTGTGGAACAAAAAGGCAGACTTTCTTCTTTGATCTCAATTTACATAAAARCATAGCATGTTGCTTAAAACGAACATATGCAAATACAGTATGTCAGAGAAAACAGTCCTCAGACAGGAGCCCTCAATAACAATAGCCTAGTGAGTGGGACACTGAATCAAGCCATGGACAAAAAGCTTACTACCAATCTYTCTTTCTTTTCCTCCAATCCACTGAAGCAGAATAATACCTCATTGTCTGTACAGTCTTTCCATTCTAGGCCAGGAAAAACATATACTACCTGACAGAGCCAGAGATTCCCTGGTGCCAACTTTCAATTTAATTATACAGACAGAAAGGATTCTGAAAAGACTGATGTGTCAGTAGCTATAAAGATCATTAAATCCAATTCCTGTGGACAAAATCTTCAGTCRTTTTCAAGAGGCTAAAATAGAATGGCTCCTGGCTTTTATAAACTAGTTTTGAATCAATACCAAGGCTATCTCTGCTTATTGCATACAGAATATGCTTTCATAAAGCTCGGGGTTGAAGAAATTTGGGCCCATGTGAAGAACAGGCTCCAGGGCTGTAGACTGCACGCTGACAAGTTGCTCACCAGGCTTTCTCCATTTGCATCCCACACTTAGATGAGCTCATTTGGTAGCAGAGCTCCCAGGTGTACATTACTTTGATTTCTGGACCCTGTGACTAACTCACGTGTATCTGCTAAATTAAATTAAAGTCTGATACCATTTCCTGGCTTTAACATTTCCAAAATTAATGCAAATTCATTATTGATCATGTCACGRTCATGAAAGAATTTTGAATCCTGATTCTAGTCTCATTCTGGTGTTTCTCCAGTACACGGCCCTTGAGACTTTTAGAGTCACTCCTGATTTATAAATACACATATAAGAAGATTACTGATGCTGCGTTAAGAGCATGTGTGAATATTGGCCAGAAAAAAGCTATTTTCATGCACTAAATTTAATTGAAAGCATCCAAGAACCTATTGGCTTTTAAGCATTGATTCAATTATATGCATTCAGAAGCCTGAGAATATATGAGGGTTTTTTAAAGTGAAAACCTGAGTACCTCACAGCACCACAGAATTCAGTAGACCATGTCTTTATTTCAAAGCTTTAAAATGCTTTTACTAAACACATCAGTAGGGAAAGACAATGTAAGGAAGAGAATGGGCATGTTTTCTGAAATGTCAGAAAGAAGGCACTCAGTTAAATTTTAAATCTTTTCATGTTCTGCTGCTGCAACTTCTTTTCATACTTTATTTTTTTTAAATGAGCTGGAATATATTTGAATGCATAGCTTCCCAATCTTCCCATCACAATTATCCTAACCAAGATTTCAGTTCTCAACTTGAAACCTATAGATTTAAATAAAGCTGTGTGTCTCTAAATTGAATGAGGATCTCCTCAGAATGCCTGAGAAGAACCAGAGAGCTGAGTCAATATAAAATAAGCAACAGTCACTATAGCATAAGCAATAATCAGTACAATATAAGATGCATACATATTACTTGAGGCCATAAATGGTCAGATCACTTCAAGACCTCTCCTCTAAGAAGCAAACAAAACAAGGAGGAATGAGCACAATCAGATCACATCCTTTTTCTCCTTCTCTCCTGAAACACATTCCTCCACTAACAAACCATTAACATGAACCAGAACAGAAGTTAGATAGTCTGGGTATGTAGTCTTGGTAGGTAGTTTTAGTCTATGCTATCTTCATACTCAGTATGGGAAATTCTAATATGGCTTATTCTAGTAGAATAAGACAAATTTTTGAATTTTAATGCACCCATAAAAATAAGTAAAACAAATACTGATAACAATAATGGCAAATATTTTTGTGATGTGTTTGTGTCCCAAATCTTTGATCTACTATTCATGCAACGAAAGCACAAGAATATTTTTTCTATTTTACAAAGACTATAAGAGGTTATTGAGATAGCATCTGAGCTACAGGGTTTGGAAGTTTGCAGCCATATTCTGTTTTCATCTCCAACTAAGCCCATACGAGCACAAGTTCATCAACCTCTCAGCTGAACATGCAGATCCAGTTAAAGACATTAAATAAAAAAAATCATAAACATCTGAAAATACTGGAAAAGGAAGTTGGTATCATGTAAACCAAGTTCAAAGTATATTCTTTGGTATGGAAGAAGGGCAACTTGAAGCAAGTAAGTGGAATTTCTCCAGAATTAAAAATGTGTGAGAGTACAATTAGTCTTTGTTCTCTGTAGTGATTTGCCAAAATAAAAACTGTAAATATAGCTTTAATTTTAAATGCAGCCAGTTGAGATTATAAAGAGTGCCAGTCTTTTTCCCCCTATAAAGCAGCATCACACATTAGCATAAATTAAGTGAAGAAAGTACTTTGCATATCTGGTCAAATCTCACTTCAATAATTTATTTATCTCCTAAATTTAATAACTTGTAGGAAGTTTCTTGAGTMGATAAATACACTCAGTATCAAAAAATATAGGCCTTAATTACTGTTTGATTTTGGCACCAGCCTGTAGGTGTTGATTCTTTCTGTAGCTTTCTCTCTGASTCTTTCTATACCTTTCTCCCTTATTTTTTTTTCTATATTACTTTTTTCCATAAATGGCTATTGGTGAAATAAGGTCTTMATTTATTTCTTTAAAAACAAAAAGCTGGACGAGTAGTACTCTTTCTTAATGGCATTTTCACCAGGATTGTTGACCTCTTAGGTGGGTTTGTTTCTACTTCAGATTTTCTATATATCTTAGTTAATTAAATGTTGTGTYCCTTTTATCTTTAAATTAAATAAAAATGTGCTGTGGAAAATAGGAAGTGAATAAGTAATTTTCARTGGTCCAGAAAATGATCCACGTTAACATAGGTATATTCACAACATTTTCTCTCCTAGTTGTGTATTTAGTGATTCTTCTGCTTCRCTGTAAAGGTGTCAATAGCCAGAACAATTTTACACCCAGTACCAGTAGTCAAAACTTTTGTATTTCATGTGTGTCACTCCACTGTTGCATGAACTGCCTTCAGATGCTTCTGGTCCTCACTTCTCCCCGTCAGAAGCTCTTAGAAATGAGTCCTCTTTGGATTTCTTTCACACTTGTGGAAATAAGCATGATGCACCTTGACGTCACTAAGGAAAGGAAGATTCTAATATGCAGAATTTGAATATTACCATCTGCCTATTGCTCTTCTATCTCATGTTATCCCAGTTGATAAGTCTTTCTGAAACTAAAATATGATACCAAGCTATTGTAAAAGTGACAGATAAAGTCTATTTTGTGATATGGACTCTTGTATTGACCCCTCAGAGGCCTTCTCTGATCCAGGTTTCAAGAACTTGTAAATAGTTTTACATTCACAATTGTAAAATGAAAGTTCATTTGTTACTTTATCTTATTAAAAATTATCTTTTTGGTCTAGAGAATTTTAATTTCATTAAATTGGAATCTTAGAATAAAAGTTTCAAGAATTTGTCCTTCCTAAACCAAGAKATATGGGAAGATTAAGAAAATGGGAAGTTTCTAAAAATAAAAGGCAAAACTGAGTATATTTCCATTGCTGTAAAGTTTGGGAATGATTCTACAATAAAGAGGAAGAGACTAATGCAATCTCTTGAAAAAGCATCATTAAAAAGAGGTGAGGCTTCTGTCTCTGACACATGGAAGAACTTGTGATACTAATTTTGTTATTTAGGTCTTAATGATCCAATTTCTTAAACAAAATTCTGAATTTATGTAACGAGCACTGCAGAATGAGTATTCATTCTGTATTATATTCTCTTTCTTTGTATTGAAACAATTCTATATAGCTACAAATAAAGACTTTTGGGCTATCTTACACAACCTGACTAGAATATTACAGTTTCTTATGTAAGATAAAACATGTAAATGTCTTTTGCTTTTTATCCACTAAATATTTCTCTTTAAGTATAGATCTATTTGAACTTCAACATATGCCCCTTTTCCAAACATGCTTAAGAGAAAGCATGTCTGTTTTTATGCCTTTTATGTTTCAGGTGAAAGTATCTATTTCTTTCATGATTTTTTTTTTTTTCCTCCACAGGTAGAGTTTGGTGAGAAGGCTCAAAAGCCTGAGATGAGGCCAGTCTAAAGAAATATTTAACTACCCTTTTCTTGAGATGAACTGGAACAACTAGATGGAAGTAAGAACAGCAATGTTTAATTTCTTTTCTCCTGGAATTTCTTTTCTGTTATCTGTGTCTATAACAAAAAAGTATTTTCATACTGAACCATTTGAT
Source organism: Mixornis gularis (assembly GCA_003546035.1). NCBI lineage: Eukaryota > Metazoa > Chordata > Aves > Passeriformes > Timaliidae > Mixornis > Mixornis gularis. Next base: position 2,872,092 of record QVAJ01000008.1, read on the forward strand.
AAACCAAACCAAAATGAAAGCTATTTAACAACTATCTTTATATAAACCAGTTTGCACTGATAGGCTGTATCATTATAGCTGTGAAAACAGTACATTCACATTTTCTGTCTTGTAAATGACATCTCAGGTTTGAAGTTCAGCACGTTATTTTAAAATGTACTGAGCTTTTGCTTTTATTTCATATGAGTTACTTATCGGCTGCACTAACCTTATATAACATTGCTGCTTAATGAACAGAAAGAACTCATGCTCAAAAAACACTCAGAAAACCAGCTTGCTAAACAAATGTGATTCAATTACAGTATCAGTCGCTATTTATGATATGTTAAAAGAGACTGTTCTGGAAGAATCTTCATTTTGAGTTGTTTTGACAGTACTGCACATTCTCCAATGAAGGTCTCAAATGAACTATACCACAGATAAATGCAAGTTTCAACCAACTTCCAAGTTACCAACAGTAAGGTTTTAATTTTGATGGTTTCAAATAATTTTTTTTACTCTATTAATTTCTTGCTCTTTTTCATAAATAAAAATGAGAATATTTTAGATATATCAGCCCTTCTAAAATTTTATTTTTAAAAAAATATGACTGCCCTCTTCATTGTAGTACAAATATTCCAGCATCTCAAGGACTGATTTTGCTGTTTAATATATGTATTGTCACACACTCCCAAATTAAGAGAATTAATCTAATTTGCTCTGCCATTCAAGTTTCTCATGAGGTTTGATACATTTTACACAGATGGCAAATTACTCAAAGCTTCTGATTAGGACAAACTCTTGCATCTAAAAAAAGTAATTTTCTGCCTACAAATTGTCTGCTAATAACAAAAGTATTCATTTGAATAAGTTCAGTGCATGTGGAATGATCTTTTTCTTCTGCAGCATGAACAGTATATCTGCATTAATGGGAAGCTCCTTCATGACTTTTGACATTCATATTGACTGCATTCTTTAGATCCACCCCCTCCAAGAAGCTGAGGGAGTGGGTCATGAACTCCCCTGTACTGTTAGAACTTGTTATGTATTTTATAAACTATTTTCAGCAATACTTGTTTCTGTTATTAGTCTTCTATGTGGGGTTTTTTTTGTTGTTTTTTTTTTCAATGAAACCTTGCTGAAGATACTTGCCTTAATCTTTTCCTGTCTCCACAAAGGCATCTCAGAGACAAAGAAAAAAATAGCTCATTCTGAGAAACACCTTGTTCTGGGTTTTTGCTTGTATTCTGCTTTCCTCTTACTGTGTTTCTTTCCACTAAAGCTATTCATCCTTTTTGTTTCTCTATAGGGGATATTTTGTTACCATCACCCCTTAAAAGTCCGTTGTCAGAGAGAAGGGGTCAAGTTACAACGACAAATGAACCAACACACAACTCTAATTTGAGACCAGAGCTTTGCTGACTCTCGTTATTTTTCAGATATGTTTTGCTTTCCTTCACTCTTTCTTCTATCTGCCCCTTAGTGTCAAAAGGAGGATGTTCTCTTATCTGTCTCATTAATCATCTCWGACTCTCAGCTAGAAGCCTTATCCACAGCAATCTTTCTGTAGCATGCTACAAGCTGCATTCACCTCACCATAGAAGAGGACTGGGCCTTTGACACTGTGATCTACAGGCACAGCCTCGGTGCACTRTTCGGCCTTTTCAGTGTTTGTCATGTGGATTCTTCATCATACAGGGGCTTGTCAACCTACATTACTTAAGTGTGACAGGATGAAAGAACATCAGCCTTGAGTATGACAGACAGGAACTTTCATGCTCCTGTGTGATGACACTGACTGATAAAACTGCTATAATGAAAATTATCAAGCTTTGTCACAGTAACTTAAACACAATTCGTGCTGCACCTTTTAGTACACTTGCATATTTTTTCATCTTACAACTAGGTAAATAAGATGTAATAAGAATGCTGTGCTGTGTGGATTTAGCAGCTCAGGTTTCTCATAGTTAAAGACCAGCAGCTGTTTAAACCAATCTTTTACACATGCACTGGAGAAAAGCAGCAGTGCTTACCCAGTCCACTAATCAGACTTCCTGGTGGGACTGGCAGGAATGGAACTTCAATGGAAATAACTTTTAGAGACATGCCCTGGTTTGGCACGGAAGTGATTTTTCTAAGAAAAGCTGTAGCAAAACCAACCAGTGACTAGCTTTAAATATTAAAAACTTGATTAACCAATTAAATATGGGGATATGCCTCTGAAAACACAGGTTAAAAATCAGAGGAATCCCGGGAAAAGTTTTCTTTTCTTCTAGCCTGGAAAGAGGCGGCAGGGGCCAGCAGGGTCAGCCCCGCTCCGCTGTGTGACCCCTGGGCCTGGCGTGGCCTGGCCGGGCCCTGCTGCTGCTCTAACTCGGTAGGGCCAGGCCCGGCGACTACCAGGCAGAGGGAAGGGAAGAGAGAATGTCCTGTCCCAGCAGGATCACGGCTTGCTGGGCCTGGCAGCTACCGGGCAGGGGAAGCGGAGAACAGAAGGGCCCATCCTGGCCAGCTTGGGCCCGAGGGGCTGCAAACATCTTGCCACTAAAACTGTCCCCCATCACAGCCCCGGGGAGGCCTGGCACGGCCCTCCATGCTGAGGGACCAGGCCCTTTTTTTTCCCCCAGCGTGGCTTTCTGAAGAATTCTTCACCATAAACAGCTCTGGCTGCTGCTACCAGTGTCATATGTCCAAGGAGGAGGGCCCAGCCATGCAGAGTGGCCCCGCCTGGAGCTGGGTGCGGCTGGGGCCCCTGGGATCCTGGCRCGGCCCTGGCATGGCCTGAATTTACCACCTTCATCCACTGCCCATGAAAGATTGCCATGACCCTCTGCAGACCTGCGAGAAAGAATAATTCTTTCCTTGACAGATGAAACTTGCAAAGCACTAATCTTCTCTGAGTGAGAGAGAAGGACAGAACACAGAGAGAGACAATATGAAGATATCAAAGTCAGGGAAGGAGGAGTCTTAGATGGAAAGAGAGTAGGAAGATGCTTTGGTTTTAGGCTGAAATTCTTTTGTAAGCCATGGTAATGGACTGTGATATACTAGAATATCCCTCTAAGTCGTGGAAGGCATGGATGGGGAGATGAGAGTATTCAAATTGTATATCTGAGCAAAGGTATTTGTGGTGAACTAAGTAAATACTGAAGTAGCTGTGATCTTATGAGAAGCTTGAACAGAGAGAGGGAGAGATAAGACTGAAGATGAAGATCTGCCCCCCAGGAAGACAAAGATCTCTATTCCTAGAGATAAAATTATCTCAGAGAGAGATGAAGAAAGCCTTCGTTTTGAACCATTYATCTTTAAAATTTTACCCCATGAGTTTACGTGGCCTATAATGCAGCTGTGGGAAGGCTGCATCRTATGGGAGGGACTTCACAAATGCAGACTCCCCGGCAGCTGCTTTTGTGAGAATTGAAAGCCATAAGAGAACTGTCTGCCTTGTGGGAATTTTCCATGGAAGACTGAAAGAGACTTCTCTCTCTAAATGAACTGATGAAAGGATATTTWATAAGAGGTAAACTGACCTAGGGTTCCAAGTTTTKTCTCTATACGTTGTCTGTGAGAAGGGAAAAGAAGTTGTGGGGGAGGGGAAGTGTCTTTAAGGTTTTATTCTGATTCCTATTAATTTTTTCCTCTTGTGTAGTTTTGTTAATAAACCTTTCTCTGTACCCTTTAAAGTTTGAGCCCGCTTTTCTTTTTCTCCTAATCCTATCTCGCAGGAGAGAAAGAGCAAATAATTCTAGTGGGCACTCAAACCACTRCACTAATTGGTGCATTGGCCGAGAAACAGAAATCGGCGAACCTGAAACCACTACAYGAATTGGTGTTTCCGCCTGGTTTCAACCTGAAACCATCACAATACAGCATTGTGATTTTTCATGTCATGTGGAAAACTGCAAATCCATCATTAGTCCCATGAGGCAGAGGAAGTTTAAGGATCACCTGGCTTTGATAATCATGAATCAATACATCTCCTGGACACTAGGAAAACCAGTAATTTTCATATTTGTGCAAGTAATTTCTAATGGAAAATACCAATTGCTGCATCCAACTTTCAATTATGATGTGCTGAAAACAAGRCAGTTTTGTACACACCTCAATCTAATAGGACTCTATTGACTGTATTCTTAAAAATATAAATCAGCAAAGTTTAGAGGTCTTTTGTCCATAAGTATAGATTCCGTGAAGTATCTTTAGATTAATAACTCAGTATTTTTTTTWAAATGTAACTCATACTAATCCTTCAGAATACACAAAGCAGTGGGAAATTAATAACAAATGGCTATATGTGGCAGCAATTACAGTGACTGAGAGATTGAATACATTTTTGATGCATCTTGAAAAAGGCATCATTTTCTTTTGCGTACCAAAAAAAAAATAAAAAAATCTTACATTAAACTTTTCCTTTCAGTTTCCTTCAGGACCCTGACGTAGTCCATGATGAGTTTCAAAAAGTACTGTATTTAGGAAAAAATAAAGGCAGAAAAAAGAGCACTAGTTATCAGTCATTAAATGACAACACAAGTCATAATCTTTTTGTAAACACCAGTCSAAAACTAACCTAAATATCTTCTATTCTCAGGTCCTGAAACCTCAAATTAATATGACAAGTAGCCCATACTGAAAGCAAGCAAGCAACCAACCASACACAACAAAAGCATGAGACTCTGTACTGGCAAAGGCAAGGAAGCAAAGGGACTGTAACTCACCAAGATATTGGGACTGTTTATTTCTAAAATATATGATGTCAGAGCAACCGGCCAACTACGTTTATACCTTTGAAAGAAGAAAATACATAGGGTATAACAAAAAAATCTGACTCATTATGGGCCTATCAAAATGTCATTAAGAGTTGCAATACAAATAAAAAATATGGCATAAAAGTGTTGCAGAAGAATTCCTCACGGACCATATTAAATGMAAAAATAATGCTAAACAGTGATAGAAAATCTGAAAATCTGCTTTCCCACCAAGGATATGACAAAAGAAATATATACTCCCTAAACCCCATAACTCATCATTCAAAGAATTTCTGCAGTCTTTGTGKTTTTCCAAACAAGAGGATGTGTTGTCAGTTCCTTAAATATATTTTAGAACTAGGCATCATTTAGGAAATATGCAGTCATTTCGAAATGTAGTGACCTATGGCATATTGAATCACGAACATTTTGACCTTTGGTCTATTAAATAATGCATCCTTTGTGTAATGCTTTTGGACAACTTCTCCAAAAACTATGTATACAAGGGCATAAGTTTAAGACTAGAAAACAGAGATTTTTAAATTTAGACTTAACATTATGGAATGTATCAAATAATTAAGAAAAGAATGGGGACAAGTATCATGCAACAGAAAAAAATGGCAAAGATTTTATTGCCAATATCAACATATTTAACGTATTATAAACTSTTTACCTAATTTTTATTGAGCATAATAAGTGACAGCAATATAGGATTCAGACTTCACTTTTGAGCTCTTGCAAGATGTGTTTGAGCTACAGAGTCCAAGAGTCTTTAGTTTTAGTAGGTCAAAGCATCGTGTCCCGTTAATACTTTGACAAAGCACCTGTTATCTGAACAATCCTTATAGATGATAAATTTCTGTWTAACATTAGCAGACATTCCAAAATGCCATGGTCTCCCACAAAATGCCCCAGAATCTGACAGAACATTTATATAATACATCATGAAAACCAGATGACTGACATATTGTCCAGAAAAATTGTTTTGATGGCATGTATCTCTGGTAATGCCTTAGCGCAGCCTTGTGAGTATCATGACTCCCACACAGCCACACTGCCAAGTGTCTCTGGCTCTCAGGAGTTGTTATAAGAAAAAAGGGTTCTTACACAATTACTCTCAGTCTGGCCCCAGGTGTTATCCATTTCAGTTTCCTTAGTTTCTCATGTAAAGTTGTTCTGTGGGAAAATCAATAGGAAGTCCAAAGATATGATGAAGTAGGATCAAAAAATTTGGCCTTCTTTACCTGAAAAAACTGTGTGCTGTATTTTCTCTATATAGCTGTGCAAATGGAACTGCAATCTGGTCTAACACTTGCAGGGGACTCATAAATGACTCAATAGAAATACATTTTTGTGTGCTGTTTTTTCCTGCAGTAAACTGATTTTGTTCCTTTAAAGAGGTCAATGTAAAGCGTTTACATTGCTGTATCTTAATATTTCCCATGTGCTTCTCCTAACAGGATGAAGGAAGTAACAAAGTGTCAGCTGTGTTGCAGACTTCAGTAAGATGTCATTTCAGTATACATATATATATATATATATTTTTTTTTTTTTACAGGAGAGTTTCATTTCCCAGGAAATGGAGGCAGGAGTAAAATTCAATGACGTTTGGTTTAATGTATGAGTCATCTACGCAAATTAACTATTTGTCCTGTATATAAAACATTACTCACTTCAAGCCATAAATATATCATTAAAAATATAACAGTTTACAAATAGAAATGCAAGCACATACTTAAAGTTTTTTCAGATAGCTACAATATCTTACCTTCAGCCTTTCAACAAGTCAGTTCAGTAATTTAAAAGTCTGGTTTTTTGTCTGAGTATTATAATTACTGTAAGGAAATCTATTCAGAGTGTTAAATGGCCAGTAGCTAACCATTAGTGTGAACAACTCTAGTCATCTGTCAGAAAGCAAAGAAACCCCAGAGCACACCTGTGTTTCAGTACAAAAATGTAATCCTGTAGCAATAAAGGCAAGCCTCTATTACATTCACTGAGTTTTGAAACCACAAAAAGGGGCTAGAAAACTTGAGCCTTTGCCATTTCAAGAACCATGCAATGACACTGCATCAGAGACTATCTGTCAACTATGGGTTTTTAAAATTAAATTCCCCTAGGATAGAGTGCCCTGCAGCCATGGGGCATGACATCCTCCAGGCAAAGAGAGCCAAACTCAGGAACAGGTAACACARGTGTGAGCAGAGTGGCACTGTGCATGGAGGCAATTATGTTTCTTCGTCCAAAAGTCTCTGCACKGCTCCCTGTTTTCTTTTCAAGCAGTGAATGTGAAGGGTGGAATAAGAGTCAGCATCTTTCTCTGCTGTCCCATCTCTCCCTGGGCTAGCAGAGGTGCCAGACATTCTGTCAGGGCACACTGTACCATGCTACAAGATAAATGATTCTCCTTGTGTACCCTGAGCAGCTCAGGGTGATGTTCTGTTCTTCCAAAAGCAGTAACTCCCAGTGGCAAGCAGAGATCTGCATGACCCTGACTGGATCCATCCTGAAACAGTTTGGCATCCCAACAACCTGTGGTTTTCCAGAAAGTGACATTAACACTTTACTTCAAAAAAAGTAACAGATTTGTCTAATTCATAAAGAAAAAATGAGGTGAGAAATTCCCACAAAAGAGGGTTTCACTCCAAAAAGCACTAGTAACCCATGCTCTCTCTAAGCCAATTCACACCAGACAAATGATATCTGAGTCTTGTTAAAGAAACTTTTTTTGAATAGCTTGATTGCTATTATGAACCTTGCAGTGGGAGTTTGGCTTCTAGCATATGTGAAAGTACCATGCGCTCTGCTTTATGTATATAAACAATTTCCCTATAGTAACATAGTAAACATTGCACAGACTAGATATGGCCATGAAGCCCAAGCATCTCCTTTCAGTGCCTAGCACTTCTGAATGCTAGTTGATTGAGTTTTCAAATAAACAAACAAACAAACAAATTTTCAATAAAACTTTTTAAAAAAAATCTTTCAACATTACTAAAGTTATTGTGGATATAGAAAAGGGGGATATACTTGGGGTAAAAAAAGGGGAAGACAAGAAAACATAAGGCAGATCTCTAATGTTATTGTGATTTAAGCAACAGACAAACTGCTGAGAAGAGGAATAAACAGACCCAGCATATTTAGAGGTCTTGGTCTRTAAGTGGTACAGAAGGCTTTTATGCTGCAGAAGAGGCAAACTCATGTGCACAAACTGCTGTTGACTCTGCAACACAGAAGCTTTAACAGAGAGTACTGTACAGGGTTCTGAAGGAAGTTGCACTTTTTTTCTAAAATATTACAGCCTCAAACTTTTTGAGAAATGCAGGACACCCTGATATAGAAAGTGCTAATAATAATAATAAAAAACCCCCAAYCCAAAACCAAACCAAACACAAATGAGATTCTTCTAAGCACTTTTTGTGCCACCCTCCATATTTCAGAAGTATTGGAACACTGTCTTAAGGGTCAGGAGTCCTGTTCTGCTTTACTGGAGTGCCCTCACAAAAGGGCAAGGAGAGTGATCTCCAGTGGCAGTGTCAAAGCACRCAGGAGCAGATCACAGTTCAAGGCCCTGAGAACAAGACTGCACACGATTTTGAAGTGAGGTAGGAAGATCTTTTCTTAATAACATAATAGGCATCTATTCAACTTGTGACTACGTATTCAATCTATTCTGTTTACAACATGTTTTGAGACAAAACCCAAAACCAGACAACCTTCATGGATTTCATAGTTGCAACACAAAAAAAAAAAAAAAAAAAAAAAGGTATTTTCATCTCAGAATAGCAAATTAACAAATTGCTCTAAGATATTGGAAACCTTTATACTCTTGACACAGAGGCCTTCTGGGCCTTGCCAGCTGCCTACAAAGCCCTCTTCAGAAAGGCTGCTTATAAAGGATTGAGACTTAAACAATCTGAAAACAAAATATCGCTACTCTTTGACTTGTAGAATCAATCATTCACTGTTAAATATTGTGGCCTCTCTATCACCTGATGCTGTTGTACACCACAACAACACAGATTCCGACTTCAGAAGGGTGAAAATGACTCCTTTATTTTTGGGATGTGTCTCCCTTATACACTATTTTACACAGACCAATTTGATTGGTGACAAAAGGAGAAACCTCTTCACTCACATTGGTCAGACCAGAGGAACATCAAGAAGAAGTCCCTCCTAGGAAAAGGAATGTAAACAAAGCACAGTTTACAAAAATACTTCTCTTGTTTACAGAAAATTCCCTGGGAAAAGAATTTCAGAAAACTAAAACATCTCAGGCACTAAACCAGGGCTACAATCACCTTTCCCTTTTCCATGACTTTTATTTACGACAAAAGCCTTTTTTTATTTTATTTTTTTTTTTCTTTCATAGGCTCAAAAGGGTGTAAAGGATTTAAACATATCACCCACATGCCCCTGTTGGGGCAGTGTAAATGAGCCAGTCMCTGTGGGCCACATTTCCTTCCTTTAACTGCTTCTTTTGCAAACTGCTTCATCCTCCTCTAGATGGCCTATGAAATTTTACAGCCTTCCAAAACATAATAAAGCTTTTCCATCACTTGTCTGCATATTACGAAAAGAAACCCACTAAAAAATTAGGTTATCAAAAATTCAGCATCCAAAGATTCACATGGCTTGTATTTTTATCCAATCAAACCAGAAAAAACTCTGAAATAGGTATCAATGTACTTAATGCATTTTCCACACATCTTTCCTTTAACACAGATATTCGCTAATGTGGACCTATCTGGTTTCTTAGCAAATATTCTACAGACCTTCCATAAAAAGACTTTGAATGTGTTATGCTGCCCCAGTATCTTCAAGCAGTAGAATAACCAATGATTTATGGACTGAGAGAGTCTGAAGGGCTTCCACAGAAAACAGAAAGGAATAAATAATGACAGAAAATGTTGACAGTGATGTATCATTCAAGGCATTTTTTTTTCTCAGTAGACAAGGGAAAACCATTTTTTTTGTAAATAGGAATTTCATCATGTCTCTGGTCAGCCTGGTGATATCACCCTAGCCTTGATGAGAGTTCCATAACACGCCTGAAGAATAAGTATCAGACASTAAATCAAGCCCTTTTTGTGAGTACACTGTAAGGCAATAAAGTATAATCAGAGCAGAATTTCCTAGTTTCCTTTYATATTTCTAGTTCTTTGAAACAGAGTAATTTGGATTTGTTGGATTTTTTTTTAATCTACCTTTATAATATCTGGATGTTTCTAGTAACTKAAAATTAGACTAAAATTAACATTTTTCTATATTTTGTGGAAGTTTCAACTTTGTACAATTTTWTATAAGTATTGGAAAATTAAAAAAACTCGCCTTAAACTTTACTCAGACATTTTTCTTTTCTAAAAAACTCACTCATGTGAACTCATGTCCACATGCTTAAAATCTTGATGTATGCATAAGCATTATGATGGATTAAGGCTGTGATTAATTAAAGCTGCAGCTTTAGCTAATCATCTCAAAATTTAATTTTCTTCAAAATCCCTCAAACTTTAATATTAATATGGGAAAGAAAAGTAGAAGCAGCACCTTTTTGTTCATTTCCCAGTCAGCCAGAATGAGGTACTTTTATCAGCACTTTTCAGGCAGGGAAAATTGATGAAATGGAGAGAGTTTGGAGCAATCAGAATAGTAAGTCAGTCAGATTTTTTCAGACAAGCCCACAGAGATGCCGTTAGCCAAAGATACAAAGAGGCAGATAAATTGGGTTGTCTCTGTCCGTTAGGGCTCTTGGGACAATGCCTTACTCTTCATGTAAGCAGCAACATTCCCTCTAATCTGCCTGTGTGCCAACACTGGTCAGCCTCAGCCTCAATGGTCAGCTGGTTTCAAGACTCTTGAAACAGAATTTGGATAAATTCAGCTCCTCAGAATAAAAGAAAAAAAAAAATCTCCAAAAGTTACATTCATTTGACATACACAAGAGTTGAAACCAATGCAGAGCTACTTCATGTATTTTTTACATCATATATATATGTCTGTATTCTATGCCAGGTTAGATAGGCATTAAAATGAAAGCATGCATTTCCATTGGTCAATGATCATTACAGTAATGGAATAGTATGCAAAGTTTTATTTATTTTTTTAAAAGAAGGCAAAAAAGTTGCATAAAGCATTAAATCCAATTTTGCATTGGATTTAATGAAAGTTTTCTTTGTATAGAATTAAAAGGTACTAATTTGTTTTAGTTTTGAAGACTATTTATACAAATCAAAAATTGTGTGAGCTTTCCAGCTAACATGAAAAATAGATGAAAGGAGATTCAGTGACAATCTAACATTAGGATTAGTGAGATAAACTAGAACTGACTATTTTTTCAACCTAATAAGGTAGCTGTAAGATCAAAGCYGTTCTAGTGAGAAATATTTTTGGCCTAAAATTTTAGTTAGTTTCGATTAGTTCAGAAGAAAACCTTTCTATTTTTGATATGCAGAAAATTACAACAGAAAATGTACTGGCACTACAGAAAAAAATAGCCCATTTATTTTCTGCCGCACTCTTTATTTTTTGAACCCAACATGACTACAATTTAGGTGTCAAGTAAAATTATGTTAGACAGGTTTTTCTTGTCCTTGTTTGTTCACATCACAACATTGGCATGTTTTTACAGTTCAGCTGGAAAGAAACAAGAGATTTGAACTAAGGGACTCAGGTTTGAAATGACAGTAGCAGAAGGAGAAGTCTAAGCAGTATTTTTCTGCACCACACTCATCTGTAAGTCCCTCACATAATCATCTATTTTACGGACAAAGGGGTAGTTCAGAGTGACAAATAATCACATCCTGAGTCCTTGAATGAGAGGAAAAACATGACCTAAATATTTACTTTGACCCCAAAGCAAAGCCAAGGCTTTTTATTCTCCCCTCTCCTCCCCATCCCAGAGATGTGTAGCAGAAAGCACACAGTGCTTGGCAGTGGCTCAATACAACATATTGTTTCTCATCCCACCTCCAAGCTGGATTTCAAGGAAGGTTTTCTGTTTTAGATATTCATAGAGTAGCTGTAAGGAAAGACTCATCCTAAATCTGCAAAATCAGAGGAAGTCTGATTTATGCCCTATGGCTTGTTTTACCCATTTCAATTCAATATTATGCTTTGATACCAAAAAGTTTTGCATTCTATATCAATGATTACTCCTTTTTCCAACCCCCTGATAAGACACAGTGACTATGAATTGCACACGTTTTGATGAAAGTGCTTTCAATTGCTGTGATCACAGAATCATCATGCTCGGAAGGGAGCTCTGGAGATCACCCAGTCTAACCCCCCCCTGCCAAGGCAGGGTCACCTGGAGAAGGTGACACAGGAAYATCCAGGTGGGTTTGGAATGTCTACAGAGAAGGAGACTCCACGACCACCCTGGGAAGCTGTTCCAGTGCTCTGCCACCCTCAATATAAACAAGTTGCTCCTCATGTTGACRTAGAACTGCTTGTGGTTTAGTTCATGGCCATTACTTCTTGACTTCCTGCTGTTATTATGGGAAACTTATCCTTTATCCCTCTATTTTCCCTTTCTTCTTTCTAATGAAAAACAGTACCTTCCAAAACTGTATTTAGTACCTTCTTTTCTTCCTAATATTKACTCTGGTTCTTCTACATATTTTAAAGATCTAATAACTGCAAAACATCTGAAGTGTGGATTATGAAAACTACTGATTTATTGTTTTTTACCTCCATATCCCCAGATGATCTTTATGCCRCTCATGTAGTGTATCTTGGGGATGACTCTAACATTAATTAATTTATTGTAGCCTCATGAAATTTCTTTTCCTATCACCTACATAGACCCCATATGACAGGGGAATTTTCAGTKCTTGGTTCAGAGATTATACATTTTCAAAAATTATTTTAATCATGGAACTGAAAAATTTTAAGTATATGTTTACTAGGAGGAAACTGAAATTATATTGCAGAAAGGAAAGTGTAGATTTGCACTGAAACATCAYATCTGAGAGACACCATAGGGATTTGGAGCTCCATAGAAGTTGTTGATGATGACATAGAGATAAGTATTGGAGATGGAAATAAAAGTTTTAACTGAAATATTTGAAATTTATTTTTTTTGTTTGTTTGTATTTTGACGTGAAAACAGAAATCTTTAAATTCTAATACAAAATTGTGTAATGTCTTTGTTCCTCTACACTTTTCATCTGTCAGAAGTGATATACATTTTTCATCTGTCAGAAGTGATGTTTTCCCTTAGCATTGCCAAAGATTTCCATAATTCTCAGTCCTTACATCGGAGGATCTGTGCATTAAAGATATGTTGTGAAGGGTGTGGATACAACTGTGACTCAGACAAGACCTGAGGAGGAGGTATAAAGGAAGCTGCTGCTCCAGAAGTTCTGAGCTGTTACCCCTCTTAGACAAGTCTATAGGCCATGATTCTTCCATATTTTTTCCCAGATTTAAATTATGATGTGCAAATTTGGATTCATCTCTTTGAAACCTGTATAAGTGGGTTAAAGCCAAACATTCTCTGCGTGTACATTCTAGAGACCTCTGAGAGCACGTCTGAGATACACAGCTCAACTTGCAATCTAGCTCTTTGAATGCATCAGAAATAGTGAACCAAAGCAGACAAAACTTTGCTTCTACTTCTTTCAATCAGCCTCTTTCAGTGGCTTAATACACAGGCTTTTGCACATATTTTAAGTTTCTGTAATTTATTTTTCTTATCTGTAACACAGAGGTAGCAGCGGATCTACCATGGTCTGAATRCAAAACAAATTCTTCTGAAGAACTTTTTGAGATCTTAAGGTAGAAGACATATTATAAACATCATTATAATTATACATACTAATATATCTTTTTGTCACTATGAAATTTCCTTAATAGAGTAGAATTTTCTTGATTGCAATACACCCCTGTGGAATCAGGAATGTGCCATTTGACCAGTTGTCCTAATTATTTGASATCCTGAGAAATATATCACATTTGAAGATTTTTTCAAATTACTATAGAAACAGGCTTAGGTGATGGAACAAATCTCCCCCTACGTACGTGCTTGATAACACCATGAAAAAACCCAAAAAATGAAGTTAGAAACGGTAATGCATTATGAAACCCTTAATGTTTTATTCAATAATCTTCTTGAGAGGGTGGGGAAAAGCTGAAGTAAAATAAGAGGCCGACAAAGTAGGGTATCTGTGTAGAAAGTTGTTCCTGTTAACATCAGTGAATTAAATTTTGCAGGCCAACTGTTCTGCCAGTTAATCAGACCAACCACCACCTTCATCCACTGCCTTTAATTAAAATACCCACTGCACTGTTACTTCATTTTGCCTCTTCACTTTCACTAATTTCTTCTGAGTGTTTTTTCCTGGACTAGGAGTTTCCTCATTTAGATATCTTTAAAGCACTGGCCATTGCAAAGCCCTGGTATATTATGTATAAGCAGTTGTAACGCAAATAAAAACAATGCTGGAGTATCTTAATCTCTTCTAAATAGTTCCCTTTGTCAKAGTATTGCATTACCTTAATTATTTTATACCAAAGGACTCAGATGTTATTCTAAATGAAAGTAATACTATTTTGTATTATTACCATGTTACTTCTACTACACTGGTAGCATTCCACATGGCTCTCTCATTTCTCCCTCTCTCCCTCCCCTGTTCCTCCCCTCATTACTATTATTAATACTACTACTACTACTGCTGCTAAATTATTATTATTATTATTATTATTATTATTATTATTATTATTATTACTACTACTACTACTACTACTACTACTACTACTATTACTACAACTATTACTACTACAGACAGAAATTTTAAAGCAAGGAAACACATTTGTGTGTCATATCCTAAATTAGACAATTTCCTAAACTCTACTTGAAATGACCTGACCCCTTCATAGCAGGTTGGATAAATGCTCCTCTACTAGTTGCAGACAGCAGTATAATCCAGAAGCGAAGGCCTGGATGTTATACATAATTCAAAAATTATAATTAGATAAAAATTACATTTCACTAAGAATGAATAAGCATCTATGTCAACAAAAAAAGGCAAGTTAAAACCCATTAGGTCACACACAAGTTACAGACAGTATCAAAAACTCTTTCTCATCCTGCTTTACATGGGAAAGGACGACTCTCAAAGAAAGTAGGTAAGGGGTCATCTAGGAATGGGGCTTAAAACTGTTTCTCAGTGATGGGGCTTCTTCTTTCAAACACRGGACATGGTGTCATTAATTCTTATTTCCCTTTCAAGATTTGTGCTGCAGTCTTGGTTACAAATTTGCATAATGTGTTATAGTACCTGCTCTCACAGATTAAAACTACTAAAAAAAACCAACAACAAAAAACAATGGCAATCACATATGTCCATGAGCTCCACAGCCTAGTTCTTTAAGCTCTCAGTTTATGGGGGACCAACCCAGAGGACTGAGGTCAACATAAAGTGTAATAAAATGTTCAAGAGTCACACTCGCTCCTRTGATGAGCAGAAAAACACCCTGGCAGCTTCTTAAACCAGCGGTTTACTGAAAGGAAAAATCCTTTCCCCAAGCAGTTTGAYTTTTTCTGTGTCAGGAGAGGTTCMAAATTAACATAAGGAAAAGGTTTTTCACTGGAATATACTCTCCAGGGAAGTGGTCACAGCACCAAGCCTGTTACAGTTCAAGGACTGTCTAGATAATTCACTTAGTYATTTTGTTTAATTTTAATTAGTCCTGCAATGACTACTTGATGATCCTTATGGGTTCCTTCCAACTTGAAATATTCTAAGATTCTATAAAATCATGTGATTTTAGTCACACCTTAGAGTGAAGTAACACCCCTTTTTATGGCTTTAAAAATACATTACTTTTGAGCACATAGRTATAAAATGAGCTGCTTATGTGTTGGCAGTTTGTGTGAGAACAAGAATGTCTAACGCCTGCAAAGAAAATTTTCAGTTTCCTTCCAGSAGATATTTGCTGTTGGTTACCAGCCCCAGAAAGCAGGCAAGCCCAGTACCAGCATACCTCTGGCAATTGGAAATGTAGACTTTAATGCTAGCTAGAAAAAAACAAATAATTTCTGACGTKCATAGAAAGTATATCATGATTCCTTCAATCTAAAAATACACAAAAATTACAAACATAAGCAAGCTTAAAAAATCCAGAACAGGAACAAGAATCCCTGGAGCTATGTACAAGCCACTTGTACATTATCTAGCTGAAGACCTTTTCTTCCTCTGCATATCATTTATTACATTCTTTTTCTTCTCGTAATTTTGAATTTTAGCCCAATTCCTCTCTGTTTCTCTAAACCTTAYATTAAGCATTAAGTAGATCTTCCAAAATGTTGCACAAAAGAATTGCTTTTCATTAGGAAGTATCTGGTGAATTGGCTAGTTATATTTCTTCAATTCCAAACATTAGCTAAAATATGCAACTAGTTGGTTAATTCTCATCTACTATTTCATACAGTTAATGAATTATTCATAGGTTCATGCAGCTGCTGAAGTACTGCAAAAGCTTAAATTTAGCACTCAGATGGCACACGTGGCAACTTGGCAATTATTATTTTTTGGAATATGACTTTAATTTAAATTTATATGTGATTGATGTGATATGACATGCTGAGAGTACAACAGATAGTTTAATCAACAAATGGTCCTTATGAATAATGTTGATGGTAAAAGTTCTATTCAATTTCATGTCACTTCCCTTATCCTTAAAATGAATTTCAGTTCTTGTTCAGCTCTTGATATTCAATGTGTTTTCTTTCATTAGAAATACTGAAGGAGGACGGACAGAAATGCAAATAGGAAATATATTAYGATAATATTTAGTATTTTCTATGAGTTTCATTTCCATTTCTACTTATTTATCTTCACTGTCTTGGACTCAGTCCAACATTTTCTACCAACAATAGTAGTAAAGTTTTATATAAGAACAATGGTATATCAATATATTAAAAAATATGGAAAAGTGTTGCCCTAATMGGCATGAATATTTTTATTTATAAGAAGAAATTCTAGTGACAGTTAATAAAGTTTCTTATTTCATAATGATTGAAATATTATGAAGAGGTAGAGCAATTATTTTCATGATATTTGAGAGGGCTTTCCTTTAAAGATACTATGGCAGCAAGAAACAAATTTTTAATAAGCTAGACACTTCCACGTAAGCATGGAAGTGTCAAAGATCTTTCACAATAACTTTTATAAACTTGTTTTGTAACAGCTAAAATTCAAGTAGCTATTTTTTTTTTTTTTAAAGGAGAAAATAATGGCAGGAATATGGGCATTAGCTTGGTCTAGAAAAGGTAGATGTACGATCTTCACACATGCAGGTTGCTGGAGATGCAAAATGTTGCCTCCAGCATAAATGTTATGCTGCCATTCATAACTCAGTAAATAACTCTCAATCCTCAAAAACATGGCTCCARAAATGAAGATGAATACAGGCAGAAAAATCACAGAAAGTGATTTCCAAGCACTGTTCCCATGGTTTTGTTCTCTGCTCCCGTGTAAAGACGTTGGGTAGAAGACACAGTGAGGCTTTCTTTGCCCCTTGAATTACACCCTGAACATCCGCCCATTCCTCCTGAACCACCCATGTTCCCAAGTGGGAAGGGAACTTCCCACAAGCACACATCTGTACATCCTTTCAAACACTGCTGCAGGCAGCAGCCTGTAACCCTGATTGCTGAAGGTGCTGGATACACTTCCAATATCTTTATTTCTGTTATCCCCACTCTCACCCCACTCCCATAGTGCTTTAAGGCATGTGACCTACATCTTTCTCTACACATTTGAACTAGGATCCAAATATGTGCTAGTTTTGTTGCTTTATGTTCCAAGTCTCCTATTAAAAGCCATCTTATGATGTTTCCAGCACTACTGGAGAATAACACATATCACCTTCTGAGTTATGATAAATAAAAGGAATTARTGGGATTTAAGGACATTACAGTGAAGATAAAATCATTGCTGAGGGTAGAKAAAGGCTGACAGTCTTTTGGGTGTTATTTCTTTCAGTAAACGCCTAGGAAAATATTTTTAGTTAGTCATCTCATTGTTCTGTTCCCCTGTAAAATTTAACAGTTCTAGGAAGACTCTACTCAAATCAGAGATGTTGACTGGGAAAAATGYTCCATGATCTTCCAAATAACTATATTTTAAGGATATAGAACCTAATCTTTTACAAGCCCATTGTGGTTTCCTTGGTACAGGTCATCTAATATTTGCTCTTTTGGAGCACGAATTAAAGGCATGGATGTTCTTCTTATATGCCTTACAAAAATTACCTATCCAAGACATTTAAATATATTTGCTGTTTAAATTGACTTGTTGAGAATTCACATATGAACAGGATGAATAAATGTTCTACACGGGGAGTACCTCTGAGACTCAGGAATTCCCCAAGTGCACGAGCAGATGGCAAAATCTACAYTTCAACACAGGGGCTGCACGCTCCATTGAAAAGCATTACGGTATATTTGTTATGTTCAAAATACTTACTTCAACAAAAAGAAAAAACCTCACCTTTTATACGGCATCATGAATTTGGTTAGTTGTGTGATAAAAAATACAAAAGAAAAAAAAAGGAGGTAAGAAAACTATTTCAGGGGAAAATCTCAAAAATAAAACGGTTATAATTGTTATGCAGAAACTTCTTAGATTTTGTGCTCTTTCTGTGGGGTTATTCTTCCCCTTTCACTGATTCTATAGATCTTACAGTCTGCAGCATCATCAGCAAYCCCCGTCCTTCCCTCAGGTGCATCATGTTGATGTTGATGCTTCTTGCTCCTCATTTCAGGTCAAAKGTATATTTCTAACAGAGTTTTCCCCCTTGGGTTTTTTTGGTTTGTTTATTGTTTTTGGTTTTGTGTTTTGTTGTTTTGGTTTTTTTTTTTGGGGGGGGGGAGGGAGTGTGTGATTTGTTTTGTTTGGGTTTTATTTTGTTGGGTTTTTGTGATGGTTTATTTGTCCCTAAGTCCCTAATATATCTTAATTTCCCATATGTCAAACAAGCATCTTTCCTATCTCACATACTTGCTCTCTGTTCTCCTGTCACTCCTAAAAAAACTGGGTTTACACAGTTGTGAAGGCAATATTTCTCTATCAATAGGTAATTGACCACTCATGAGGTTTTTTGACAGCCCTGGGGGTCCTCATATCACCAGGTGCCACCTCTGTCATCATCCCATCCCTGTCTGCTCTCTACACTGCATGATCTTTCCCCACATTTAAGGGCTCTGCTTCACTCCCATTCTTTCATTCCATTACTCTGCATCATTATGGTATGGTCATAAATAGTTCATTCTACACAAAACAATTACTTAGTAGCACCAGCTATACAAAAATTATGGTTATAATTTTATATATATATATAAAATTYCTACTTGGTTACACAAAGCTCAGCAAAAGTAAAGCAAATTAGGAAATAGCCATTAGAAAATAGGTCATTAAAGTATTGCTTTTACAGCTGAACATGGTGAAACATAGCTCTCTGTGCAGGCCAAGAGAAGTTCTGACAGAGCCTAAAAAGCCCCAAGGATTTGCAGAGCTACTGTGAAGCCTGAAATCTGTCACTAGCAAGGCCAATAATGTATTTATTGGGTTACAGGACCTGATTCTTGCATTGTCTCATAAACATTTAGAATAGCAAATCTTGCCTAGAACATATGATGGATTTTTKCAGAATAATATAAACACATATTAATTAATTTGACAATGCAATGGAATAATACACAACAAAGTTACTGAAGGTTTACAATTTATGATACACTAATGAAGGAAAAGAGAGAACTGAATGGCTCATCTAAAATATAAACTGAATAATCATAAATGGATATTCTTGCCAYAGAAAATGATTTTGATTAAGGGCTAAGCTTTGCCCTTAGTTACATACAAACAGCTGCTACTGATGCCAATTTTAGATCTGGTGGTATGTATCCSAATAAAGGATTTGCTTATGAATAGGGATGGAAATTGTATTATTATTTTCTTTCAAGAAATAATAGRACTCTGGAACTTCACATTTTTCATATATATAAGAAAAGGAATTGTTTGATAGGGCTAGAAATCAATTGGAAAAGATTCTATCACCTTTGTGGAGTAGTACCTGTTTGCCTATCTGATAAACAAGCTTCCCGATTCAGTGGAATTATATCCTGTGTCAGAAATATTCAGCATGAATGAGAGAAAGAAAAAAACTACCTTAGAAACTATAAACATTTCCCAAAGTTCAAGATAAAATATTCTACAGAAAAATCAGAATACATTAAGAGAACTCCATTCTGAAACCCTTTTAATGAATTTCTTTTTATAAATGTAGATTCTATTACTTCAGATTCAGGTAGTGTTCCCATCAATTCAAAGAATTTCAAACTTGAAACAAAATCACTTTGYCACCCACATTATGAAAAATTGCCAACATGTATGTGAGATTTATATTGAAAAACTATTCATCAGAAACTCAGATGACTGAAAAGCACAAATAACACAAAAGATCTTTCAATTAAATCAACACAAACTTTTTGTGACTTGAATTTCTAGAGTCTAAATAATATCACATATATTCCTTTCTTTCAAGATCTGCTTCCTTTCTCCTTAACAGGTTCCAAAACACTGAACTTTTCAAATTTCACCTGAAAAGTAATCATCCACTCATGCAATTTGATAAAAATAGACACAGTCTAATGTGCAGCCTATATCTATTTTCTTGTAAGTTAAACCACAATGTCAGCAGTACAAGAATACTTAGTTGTAGGTATTACTGCAATGCATTGTAGTAAAAGCAGTTTAATAAGAAYCAATCAAATGCTCATTTTTAAATACAGAAAATACTTAAAACTTCATGGATCACCACCTAAATCATTTGAATCTAAGCATTTTAGAAAACACCACCTTGATTTGGCTGATTATAYAAGCTTTAGGCAAAACAGCAATTTATTTCAGTCACTGACCATGAAGTTCCTCACAGATGAACTATATATTTTAAGTTTTCAAGTACAATTTGTGCTTTATTACRTTTCTAAAATATACCTACTCTTCTTTTACATGCACTTTTGACATGGAAGCATGGAGCCTGAAATTTACTGTAAATATTCCAATAAGATTGAGAGGGTAAATGTGGAGAGGTAGAGTGAGGTTCAGGTGAACCCATTGTCCTTATCCTTCTCCTGTGTARTAAATTTTAAGTGTATAATAATTTTTGTGCTCATCATTAAAAAAAAATAGAGATGTGTATTTAATTTCTTTTAATTTCTTTTTAAAGTGTTCATGAGAATGAGAAGCACCTCTCTGTATTCTCAGTGTAGAAAAGTGCAGCATTGTCACATGAAAACAGGCAGGCTGCTGCCCTCTCCCTTCAGTTTCATAGGACTATGACAGAAGTGAATGCAGAACTGTTTTCTGTTCTTTGCCTGGCTCTTTGTTGCAATCTCAAGTTATTTTTACCTCCTGTCTTTCTGAATGGGATTTTATTTTAACACTAGTGTCAAATTGGCAGAAATGAAGCAGGACTTGAGGGCTGATAGCAGTGAAGGAGCAACAGGATTTCAACAGCAGCAGTGARTTATTGCAGCAGCTCAGTTTGTGGAGCTAAGTTCTTAGTCAGCAATATGCCTTGGTTGGCACAAAATTTGATGGAAATAAAAAAAAGCAAACTCTGAGTAGTTGTCAAGCTCACTGACATAGCTCATTCCAGAACTATTGGAACAGGAAGAGGGAAGGGGGAAGGG
>QVAJ01000008.1:2902869-2926241 GCA_003546035.1 Mixornis gularis
AGTAGTGTATAGTCAAGAAGCACTTTATTCAGGATTCAGGACTAGGTTGTTTTGTGTCCATGTGACTGACACTGGCACATAGTCTCGAGAGAAGGACTGGTATTTCCACAGGAACATTTCCACAGGAACTGAACTCAGCTTGATCTGGCTAGAAACTTCGTGCAGGCTTGGACAAGGGCAAGGTAAGTTTCTCATGTGGACACAGTCCAAGTCTCAGATCAGTGTAAATTATCTTGTGCATGCACCTGTTTAATAAAATCACCTTGTCCAACATTTGGAAACAGCTGTTGCAAGTGAGCAATGATGTTTGGATGCCTGTCTTCTGCAACAAGCTCTAAAAATTGAGAAAGGAAAAAGACAACCTCAACTSTGTATGAGGCAAACATAGAGACAAGTTGTGAGAAATCCAGGTTAGTCAGGACAAGATGATTCCAACTAGTAGGAAGCTGTTCATAAGTTTACCTGATTGAAGAACTGCTCACAGCTTGTCAGAACTTCAGAGCTCTGTAACAGAATTGAAATGAATATGTAGCTGCTTTCGTTACACAGAAGCAAAAAATAATTGACAACGACCACCTGCTGAGAGAACATCAGCACTAATGTAAGGAACRTCAATTTGCAGAAGACAAACAGTGCTTTGTCACAGCGATGCACAGATACTACTGTACACTACATTTCTGAAAGTGTSATAAAGAGCTGGAGTCCTTGGAAAGAGCGCCAAAGGAAAATCATGTTTTGTGATAGTTTTATACAGCTAGCCACTCTGGCAGCTAGGGCCTGTGTGCCTCCTTATATGCCTAAATATGCCATTATGAATATCCAGATATGCATATTCTATATCTGTTATGCATACACATATGAGTGTGTATACATACTTGTTCATATGCATATGCCTATATACATGTGCATATACAATCACATATTTGTATATCCACACACAAACATGTAATTGCAGTATATTTTCATCCAAGGTGGCAAACTGGAAAGCACAATGACTGATCATGAAGAATCRTAAGAGAAGAGCCCATAGTTCCTGGAAAATCCTTGAAAAAGAACTAAAATATGTGCAAAAATATAAGAAGCCTCAAAACAGACGAATATGATTATGTGAAGCTTTTCAAAGTCTCCAAGCACATAAAGAGTTCGAGTAACAAATATAAAAAGAGAAAAATAGCATCCATGTTAGAAAATTTGGTATGCTCTGATAATAGAAGGAAGAATGAGGAGGAGGAGTGCATTCTGCATAGCTTCCCAGAACTATCATGGAAACGCAAAAATAACAAATCCACAAATCAGTCTGTTGAAGATATTGAGAGAAATGAATCCAGGGCATAAAGGGTCAATAAAGCTGTTTAAAAGTCAGTAATTTCTTACACTAATGGCAATCAGAGAGAGAAAGTAYTTCAGTATTTATCTACACAGGCCTAGGAGCTGACTTTTTTTAGAAATTTTGATGATGCTGAGAAATAAATATATGCCACAGGAGCACTGACTTCAAAGCAAACAAGGATTTGACCTGCTAATGCTGAAAATATCTTACTGGAGATGAAACTGAAGAATTATATTTGTTAGAAGKTCACAAATTTTAGAAAATAATGAATTACAGTTTATGTCTTTAACAGCATGCTGTCATGAAAAAACATTCCTGCACTTCTGACTGTAGACTCTGATACAATAGTTGCTAAGAGCCTCCACCACTCTGGTGAGCACTTCRGAAAAAGATTAAGATTGAAGAACCATGACAAAACTTAATTTTTATTTCCTTACCCACCAATGTTTTTCTTYCTTATATGATGTGTGTTTCTTACTCAAGCTGTGCTGCTTATGCTCCTTTACACAGTGAAAAACATCACATCAGGGACACCTTCTTTTACAGAAACATCATATACACACACATGCTCTGTCTTTAAACACATGCAGGTGAAAGCAAAATTTGCTTATATGTCTTCACCTGCCAAGGAATTTATAGAGCATTTTAYATCCTGTGCACAGTGCTGGTTAAAAAGGCTTGAGTAAGTCTGATAGTTAGGATACCTTCTGGTGCAAGACAGTGAGCATTTATTYGAGTTGAATATGCTTTTTTCTGTGTGCTCACTAAAAGAAAACAAAGTCCTGTGATTTATATCTTCAGGGGAACCACAGAAAACTGAAAAGTAGCAAACAGAAATGATTCTAGGATGCTATATAAGAATGCACAATTAAGATATAATTAACATAGTGAGTGTACAGGGTTTTATAATAGAAAAAAAAATCATAATTATATAAGCACTGAAGTTAAGTGCCAGCATGATCAAGAAAGACACACCTTATTTACTGGAGACTAGTACTGCCTTTCACAGGAATACCTAAATCTATATGGCAATGATATCTAGAAATGATATTGATTCAAATAACCCTAATATCTAATATTTAGGATAATTTTCAAAATTTTACATCAGTCATGAGGCAATTAGAGGAAAATCCATGAAATAAATTGAATAAATTGATCATTTCTGTGAATCCACACTGCATTAAAAAATGTCAATAGTCTCAGAGGTCAGTGCAGAACTAGACTGCTCCAATCTTCCTCAACTGCCTTCTGAATTATTTTCAACTTTCACAATTATAAAAAACTTCAAATTTAATCTACAAGAGGCATGAAAATACTTTTTGGAGTTAAAGAATAGTACATTTTGAAATACATATATGGAACAATAAATATCTGAATAATTGAATTAAATAGGAACAAAATTACTTCTTCAGCTACATGTTATCTGATTTTTTTTTWAATTAAAACAGAAGATAGTCAGRCTTGGAAGTTATATTTATTTCTAGAGTAAGAGAAACTGAACTGATAGACTGAATCCATTTAAAAAATAATAAAAAGAAATAATCCTTAAAAATATAACCCTAAGTTTCTCATGCTGTTTTGAATGTAGACATGCTGCCATTTAAGGCTGAGACTTTATTCTCCATGATATTCCCTTATTCATTGGTGATAATGAAAATTTTATGAAATTATATGGTATCTATTTCAGCCACCTTTTCCTCCTGCAAAATTTTCAGTTTGTTTGAGGTGTTGTTCTACATTGTGTAGGGAAAAAAAAAAAAAAAGAATTTAAAAAGTCTTTCCTCAACTCCTGCAATTGACACACACTACATGGAAAATAGCATATTCTCTTCATATGGCTTAAACTCCAAACTAGAGTTTTTTTGAAAAATGTGTGCTAGCCAGTCCACAAGTCATCCCCTAGTCAGACAAAATTTAAAGTATTTCCTGGAGGAGTATCTTGATATATGGCTTCTAGACAGTTATATGAAATGACCTAATGGTTTTAACTCTGTAAGAGAATGAAAACTATAAAACAAWTTTAAAAGTCAACAGATGACTCAAGAACACTTCAAACACTCTGCATCTTATTCAAAATACAGCCCCTAAAACATGCTAGCTATCAATACATATTTGATTTTTCTGGTGAATCAATGTCTCTTTTTGTGAAGCAGCTTAACTAAGGGACAGCTGAGGATTCTAACTGAGAAAACTGCTGGATTAGGATGATCACTGGTGTCAGATCTTTAATCAGATGATCACTTAGTGCAATTAGTGGTTTTAGCCTATCACACCACCTCTGAGAGTTAGGAAGATATCACTGTTCCCATTTTCAGTTGTCAAGCAGGTGCCAAATGATTTACTGAACACAGAACAGAGGTTTACTCACTATGGAGCAGGAAATCGAACTGTYCCAATTTTTATTTGGTTGTTAGAAGTATTTTGTAGACAAAGAACAGTTGTTATTTTCACTTATCAGGATAGCACATTTAAATTAAAGAAATGGTAGCAGCAATCTGCAATTCCAGTCTGCAGTTGTCTTCTCCACTCCACAGAGACAAGAAGATATTTACGAAAAATAATTTAAATTTCTTATCTCATAAAAATAAAAAGCTTTTTGAAAAATTAAAGAAATTATAACTTTCCCTTCCAGAAAAGAAAACAAACAAACATGAATACTTGTACAGTTTGGATCAAGGTTATAAAATCCAGTATTGTATCTACTGAATTTCATACCAGCACATGTATTTACAAAGACATAAGGTATAAAATTACCTACAAGTAGAGTCAATTGGCTTTTTTGACATGCATTACTATGTGTTTTCAGATAGAACTATGTTCTATTGACAGGGAATTCTGTACTTGTTGTGGATCATCTGTTATCTTACAGGATCTGCTGTGCTGGAGCAGACCTGTGATCAGCTCAGCACAATGTCTCTAGCCTGGGCCAGGGCCACAGACATCAGAGAAAGATGCAGTGTACTCGTGTGGAAAACAATGGAGGAACCTGCCTCCTTAAAATGTGGCTTTGTGCCTTTGTCAGCTGAAGATTACCTCGTGCCCTGAAGAGAGATGGAAATTTCCTAAAGGATGAAGGTTCTTRTTTCAAGACGTAAAGTCTGATAAAAACAAAAAGAAATACACTCTCCAAATGGGTTGTTGCAAATATATCTGCTRCAGCACTCTCCAAAACATACTGTCTTCAACAGCATCAGAAAGAAAATGCTAGATTAGATGGACTGCCAGACTGGTCATATCTGATTTCTATTTCCTTTACCATAAGAAGAATTTCTTACTATGCTTCAGCTATTTGACTATAAAATTTTATACCTATAAGTGTATCCAATGGGGAGGATTAGTATTTTGTAGACAACTGTTTTTCTAGCAAGGGGAGTAAGATATATCATGTTCTGTGGTAAAAATGTGTCAATGTCAGAGTTAAAACACTGAATATTTTTACATATCCCAAGCTCAAATGTACATTTTTTCTATTAAATGAGCAGAATGTTGGGAAAAGTGTCAAAAGGTGAAGAACATGATAGTACTTGGTAGTACAATGGATAAACCAATACTGAACCCATAGAAATCGTGTACAGTGAAGAAAGCAATCCTGATTTCTTTTTCATGGAAACAGTGAAAAGGAGTTACTGTCAGTAGTCCATAAATACCAGTTGTTAATCTTACTACTTAGTCAAAGATTTGCAATTATAATGAAGAGTTCTATGAAAGTATCACCTAAAGAGGAAAGAGTAAAAAGGGTGAGGAGTGAAAAATAAARCCACCACATATAAAAATGATAAGGAAAGGAAAAGAGTATAAAATACTTATGGTCCTCATATCCCATAAGGATAATAAAATTTGAAAAGAAGCGAAGAAGCGCAGAAAGAATTCTCAAAGATATACAAACACTTCTGAACAAGATCTGACCTTTAAACCTCAAGCATGCAACAGAAGTCTGTGAAATCATGGATGCCAAGAAGAGGGTGAATAAGGAATGAGTGTTTAGTTCTTGTCATAAAACAAAAATGRAATCAAAGGACTGAAATCATCAGACTAGAATTTCAAAACAGGAAATATGATATCACTTTGCTCATAGTTGCACWCTGTGCATGCAGGTAAATGATTGCCTCAGCTTTCATAGGCTCAAAACATTTATCCTAATTTATGAGGAAAAAAAAAACAACTTTAAGGAATGAGTCAAGATGGTCATAACTGACTAACCGAGTATATAAGTACATCTAAATAATATAATAAAATGGTTGCCCATTGCTTCTTCTCTGTTTGGCACAGACTGGGATCAAAACTGAGGTACTGAAATAGATGTAACTTTTCTGACTTGGTATTATCAATTTCATACAACCAAAGAGTAAATTCAAACTATTACAATGTCTTCCCAATCTCTCCACAGTTGCTTCCTGCATCTTGTCATCTATTATTATACCATCATCCTTGCTTCATTTGCTTCATTTGTTTCTTATTAAGGGACTCTATTTAATTCCATCTTTAGGGATGTCTCATTTTCCAATGTTCCTATACATTTAACAATATATATGTCATGTTTTTATATATATATGTATATACATACTATATATATATATATATATCAATCACATATTTATATATATATGATATATACACACACAACTTTATGTACACTAAGGTGTGATACAACTTTAATATAGTTATTACTTTTCTGCTTGCCTCATGGCATATTAGGAACGACTAGGAAATTTCACGATAGTGGGAGGTGTGGTTCTAGAATTAATTTCTGGACTTTAATGAAGAATTTGTATCCTTATTATATTTTCTACTGAATTCCTAGTTCAGGAAACTAACTGAGAAAAACAAAAACTTTAGTCATAAGAAAGTTTTGGATTCAGCTGCAAAATTTGACACTGATTTGAGGCAAAGCATTTTCCCTTCTGGCAAAATATTACTGCTCCAAAATAACAACCATGAATGTCTTCCAGCTTCCTGCAACAGATTTTGTCCTAAATTCTGACAAGACATGCGACASGGCTGATTTATGACTTTCTTTTTTTATTATATAGTCATGTCTGTGATTGATATTCTAGGCCAATATTTAAAAATATACAGTCTTCTTTATGTTTCTTAGTGTTTTAATATAATSAGTAAGTAGAATGAAAGGTAATATACTTATTCTGATGATTGGACTTCAAGACAAACAAAAAGTTTATTGTGAACTTTCCCCTTTCAGGAAGGAGGTCCCAGCTTTTTCCATTGTTCTCTTGGAGAAAAAGCCCATTTTTTAAATAGAAAAAGCACACAGCTATAATCAGATTATGCAAATGTCACATTTTCCTTGTTGTTTCTCTGGTTTRTGTTTTTAAATGGTTTTGTATAACTTACGTATAACAACAATATGGTTATGTAGAACTTATAAAAGTTGCCAGACGCATTGCTCTGGAGGTAGTGTTTGAAAGCACAACTTCAACGTGCTCTTATCCTATTTATGGTATCCAAGACATACTGTTCCTTACTGTCTTAACGCTTTGAAGAAGCAGCAATACCTATTTAAAAAGCCATCAATGCAAACTTTTCATTATAGGCAGTGAAACTGTGATCTTTAGAGAATCTCTAGAGAACYTCACATATGCAGGGTAATGCTGCTTGTTTCATTTACATAAAAATAGAAATATATGTGTCTTAGTCACTGTTAAATGATAATGATGCCTGGCAATCTGGATTCACTTAAAGTTTTATGGAAACAAACCACTTGGCATTCTCAAGAAACCATTCTCAAACATACTGAAGCACAACTTCAATTAGTTGAGTGAAACACACACTTATCCATAAGTGGCAAATTACACATAAAAGGACATTTTCAACTAAGACTTTAACTTTCATCCAAACATAAATATGGAAAATTATGATAAAAAAAAAATCAAAGTTAAGACCATTACTTGAATTCCATTTTGTTCATACTGGAATGTAACAAGACATAAGTAACATAACCATGTTTCTCAAAATTTGTAGTTTAAACTTAATTGTAGAATTTCAACATTAAACTGAACAAAATTCCATTCCAATAATTCAGTTATGTGATATGCTCATTATGTGCAKAGGCAACTAGTCTGAGCTCAGCTCTATCCCACCACCCTTATCAGGAACACCCAACTCTAGGAACAAACCCAGGCGGGTCCTAAAAACCCAGCCAAGCAGAGTCTAAAATTCAGTGTAAGAATTCCTTTTATTCTCCTCTTTCCATCTCTTCCACTTACATCATCAGTTATCTCATTCTCATCTTTAATACCAATTAATTCCAGTCGACAGCCTGTTAAATTCTTTTCCTTAATTCACCAGCAGAGCAGGAGTGGACCAGTGGTGACCATGTCCCTCCAAAAGTCCCTCCAAATGTCCCTCCAGYCCCAGCCCAGCCCCTGAAAGTCACTCTGCATCCCCAGGCCACCTGTCTGTGGGTGAGCACACCCAGAAGAAGAGGTTGTGTGACATTTCTCACACATTCTGCTTGCCACTCCTTGCCTTGATTTTGCCCTTGAATGTACTGCCTCCTTGCAACCATTTTCTGTGGCACAGTAGAAATGGTTTTGTTTGTTTGGGTTTTTTTTCCAATCTTAATGGAACTGGAATCATAAAACTGGGTAAAAAATTATAAAAATTCACTTCCCCTGTTCTCACTGAAAATATGCAAGAACATATGAAGAGTYCACAGCAAGAGTGCTTTTCCCTGTAGATATATACATGAAGCATTGCCAAAAGTAAACAACAAATAAAAGTACAAAACAAATAGCAAGGAAAGAAGATGCCCAGAACCATCCTAAAGTAGTTTGTTTTTCAACATGGTTATATTTATAGAAGTGCTCCTTTATTACTGTTTTGTTTTGATTACTTTCAAACATAAAATTGAGAAGTCCATCTGCTTTGTTACCTGGATTGTCTCTTCCTGGTTTTCATTCAGCTAAGGAGCATTTCCCAAGGAAATTCATATTACATTTTATCCTCAGTGAAGATTTAATGATGTTTTTTTCCTCAGCCCTGACATCCCAACATGACATCTATGTGCCTGCTGCAGCAAAAGAAATGACCATTGTTTCTTTGCCAGGTGTCCTGTAGCTTTCCAGTTCTATTTACCAGCTCCAACTTAGCACTGAGCTGGTCAAACTGCCTGTCAAAAATGGGTCTGTAGAAATTCAGCCAAATAAATCAAGTTCTTTTTCTTTAAGAAATACCAGTCACAGACTGGTGGACATGGTCTCACAAAAGACATCCTAGACTAGATGTTAAGGTCAGCCACCATGGGGTTTGAGCTGGTTTATGCTGCATAGGTGAAAGTGCTTAAAGCAACACAGTAGAGACAAAAAAAAAAAAAAAGCCAATGCTTATTTTGTAGCTCCAAAGATTTCTTTTCAAATGCTTGTTCCTTGCTTTGCCAATTCAGAGGCTTTACATTTCAATGGAATACAGAAGAAAAGGTAAGCATTTCAGCAGTGCTAGGTTTGATAATAACAGAACTCAATTTCCCTAACACAATTTTGCAAGTTTTTCTACACTTGAAAAGCTGACTTATCCCTTAGAAGTAAATAGCTTATATTTGAAGCTGTTAATAAAGCAACTCTTCTATTCTGCAGTAACTTACACCARCAGCATTTCCAATATCATAGCATTGCCGTCTCACAAGGTAACTCCCAGAAACCAACTGATAATACACTAACACAGTGAATGATTCTGTTAAAAATCATGTATAGAAATCTAATCTAAGGGATTTAATGATGAGTAAAGTGAGAAGGTAAAGGCTTAAGAAAACGTAATCTCTTCCTCTTCTGCTATCCATRCAGAATGTAGCACATATACCTTAATATTAACTGTTATATTCTATACCCCTCATGATTTACATAAATAAWTATGTAAATTTACATAAATAACATCATCTTATAACATGATAAATGTCATTGTATAACAAATTTTATCTTACATTTGTCTTTATTCATCTTTAACTCTGCTGGGCAGTTGAGGACATCAGCATTCCCAGGACAAAACTACAAGCTTTCACTCCAGAAGCCTTGATCAGCACAAAATCAGCTCCCACAATGGCTATTGACTGTTGCTTGACAGACTGAATTTTTTTGTTCAATCACTCGCACAGCACAGAGTGGCAAAAGATTTTATGATTGCAAGTCCTATTTCCAGTACTGACACAAAACCAAAATGTGTTTTTCATCATCACAAAGCTAACAGCAGGAGAAAAAGAACTATTAAGCAGAGAAATGTACTGATTAAATGTGAAGGTTAGGTTAGAGCCATCTCAGTTCTGTCAGTGCAGCAGTTTCCAGCACAAGAATTTCTGATATTTAATACTTGTAAGTATTTTCTGTTAAGTGTCTAATTTAAGTCACAGATTAGTGTGTCATGAAGGAAAAGATTAGACACCATTTCTTTGATTTCTCACTTCTAACATAATTTCAGCATTAGATTACAATGTTCCTTTCTAAAATTTAACTTATGGCTCAGAATGAAAGTCATGGTGAATGGATTTGGATCTACTGCCTGTATGAAAGTAATTGGTAGCCTGCTATGCTGAAATTCAGCCCTTTAAATCTCAATAGCCACTAAACTACTAGTTTATTTTTGTACTATTATTAATTAGTATTAGTATTAGTATTAGTATTAGTATTAGTATTAGTATTAGTATTAGTATTAGTATTAGTATTAGTGGGAGGTGAAAGAATATGTGCACAGTGGTTGGTACCTTAGCATGAAGAAAGAAGAAACTGAAGGTGATGGTGCATTTTAGTAACATCTGGGAATCTTATTCAAAACCTCTCAAAAATGTAACAAAGAAGAGACAATCACTTAAGTATGCACTTATGGTAAATGACTTCTGGGAAATGAGTACGAGCAACTCATGTCAAAGATTTATAATCCTTATTTCCATACTCAATCTGCAAGGTTTTTTCCATTTGAAACAGACACTCAAAGAGCAGGAYAGAATTTCCATGTTGGAAAGTGGTCACTATTTTTTGCACTGGTCTATGCGGTATTGCTTAATTTAAAAACAACCAACAAACAGAAATCTGCAGATAAAAAACATGAACTCCTATTTCCTCATCAACACTCAACAAAAACCCCAACAAACCATCTGTGGTTTGTCCTTCACATGATGGACCCTCATCTCTGTCAGCCTGCTGGGGACAGGCACTGCTGCACTGGGGCGCAGGAGACAAAGTGGGCTCCACTCTCCAGTCACAGGACAGATCCTATGCAGGAGAGTCAAAGTTAATTACAAGCTAATGATAATGAGATGATAACTAATGAGAAAAGTGGATTACTTGACCTGCTGGAAGACCCTTCAGGGTTATGAATAGTGTTAAAAAGATCCTGTGRAAGCAGAAACAAGTTCTAGGCCGCTAACAGACTGGTTTATTATAAGAAATGTTGCATTCATTTACATATATYAATACATCATGTGAATTCTATGAACTATCTTAAGAGAAAGATAAACAACTTTTTAACAAATATTCCTAAAAATTAGTTAAATTATCCCCAAAATAAGTCATATCTGAAAATACCTTTCTCCCAATACCAACGTTTTCATCCTAACTGAGCTAAGCATTGCCATATTTATTTATGTTGATTAACTTTACCTATATTAAAGCAGACACAAATAATGCAACCTTTGAAGAAGGTGAAATTCTAATGATGCTAAAATATATATACATWYATGTATTTCTTTCTTTTATTTTAATACAGAAAATGTATCTAGCAATTTAGAAATACTGTAGCATGGCAAACTATCATTCCTGCAGATAACTTTTTTGGCATCTTATATTTTAAAGGACATATTAATAAATTACATTGTATTTCAGAGCTATTTATTAAAAATACTTTAATTTATTCTTGGGTTTAAAAACTTTTTTTGGGAAATGTTATTTCTTTTTGTGAACAAGTGCTTCATTCTGTTTTAGTGACTTGTGATAATAAAACAGTTATAGACAAATCTGACAGAATTAACATCACAATATTTTGGTGTAAAATAGTCAGGCATTTATTTGCTACAAATTTACCACTGTAAAAGGAAGTCATAACCTTCTTTTCCTATTAAGTTTTCCTTTGTGCCTTTTTTTGCAAGAAAGTCTTTGTATGTTCTGAATGTTGAAAAAGACTTTTTTTTACTTCATTAGCTCTTCATATTTTTATCACTCTAACAGAGACAGGAAATTAATTGACCTCAGAAAATCTTAAATCTTCTTTCTAGAACTTTTGAGATACATATGGCTGTTACACTTAGTAACATATGGTTCAGGTATGTTCAGGACTCCATTCAGTGAACCAAACCCCTCCCAGACAAACAGAGGCTATATTTAGAAGAAAATATTTCATCTTCCAACATTAATTGTGAGGATCTTTAAGTCCATGCACAAATAGACCACAATAGATATTCTGCCTACTGTCAAAATATATAAATATAATTTGTAGAAAAGGAGCACAACTAGGAATGCAACAAAAATTCCATATGTTGCAYAGTAAGTCTGTCCTGATGCTGGAGATACCAGCTAAGCTCTGCATGAAACACAAACCAAATGAAATATCCATGACAAGCACTCACTAATGCATTCCTCATTTTGCACAAGAGCATTTGGGGCTGAGGACAGTGCCAGAAATTTCTTCCCTCATCTTCATCACTTAACTTCCAATATGGTCAAAYTGTAAAGGCAAAAGGTGTCACAGTCCTGAGAGGGACTTCAGCTTGCAGGTAGGGCAAGAAAGCAAGGAAGCAAGGGAGGATATGATTCCCTTTCTGCTGTATTGATTTTCAGGTTTTGGAGTTACTACAYGCCAATTTTTTCCTTCTTGGTGCATGTTTTTCTTTAGGGCTCCCTAGAGTCTAACTAGATACTCCCAAGACACAGCATCTCTGCCTGATGCAACCCTGCAGGAGTCATARCATGGATACAAATAGTCATATCTGTACTTAAGAGTTCTGGCATTGTTTAATATCATAATCACCTAAAAAGGCCTTATATTTCAGGATCCCGTTTTTAAAGGTTTTATATCAATATTCCAGCAGAACTTCCTGTCCTTTAACACACACACTGTCAACAATTTAAAAACACGTAATATTTTGAAGAGTTACTGCTATCACACTGTTATTCATGTGAGAGCTCTACAGTTTTAGAAGTGAAGGATGAGAAAGAAAAAAGACTGACCAGCAAAATAAACAAAAAAGAGATGCTTCTTTCATCCACCAAATTTCCTACTTTTCAAGTTTTATTTACATATTCTTTCCCTCTCTCCTTTTATTCACTATGCCCCTTGAATTGTACACTCACTGACTTATGTATTGCTCCTTCACTTTCTGTAATGAAATGTGTAATCATGCCCCAGGTTAACCATTTCTATGCTGAAGTCAGCACATAATAGCTCTAAGAGTGGAGAATCTGAGATGACATGTCAACACTAAATCAGGGATTATCTTGCTGATGCTTCCATTTCTTTGAACAAAACTTTGAACAACAAGAACTTGCTTGGCCAAGTAATTGTTTAGTTTTACATTTCCATGCCTATCTGATGATTTATTTTAGAACATAATGCACTAGATAGACTTGTGAGAACTTGAGGATTGTGATTATTGCATCTTTCTCTAGGTATTATGGAAATCATAATTATATCCTAACATAAGGTATGCAGCCTGGGCTCTATTTCTTTATTTTTTTAATTATTATTTTAGTAGCTGTCCATAATACTGCAGAGTAAAATGTGAAATCATGATTCCTTTCTACTTTGCACACCATGAATTGCAATGCTTAAAACTCTACCCCAGAATTTCATGTACACTGTATTTCACATCAATATAGAGCATCAGGATCAAGTTTAATAATATAGGTGATGTCTCCTCCTGAGCACAGGAAGGAACAGATCTGCAAACAAGGCATTATTCTCCAGTYACTCTACACTCAGGAAATTCTCCTTCTAAACTTTAGTCTTGCCTTCATACAAGCTACATTTTCCTCTCATGTCATCCCCTGCTACATCATGCATGATTTCTAAAATCCTGTCCTTCTGCATAGCTGGTTTTAGCAGAGGGAACAAAACCACTTCCTTAACAGAACTACAATCTAACAAGTTTCCTAATCAAGATAGGRACAATTTTTTACCCTACTTATGCACTACAGAGAATTTTCAAATACGTACAGATCTAGATGACATCCCTCTATCAAAATTGTTATCATGTGGGTTTCAGCACCTTTTTTACTTGAGTTATAAYAACCCTGCAAGTGCATCCTGTGTGTTAGTAGACAGAATGTCATCCACGTACTTTGGAGAATAAATCATGCCAGACTACCCTTCTGACAAGTAGATAGAAAGTCAGTAGATTTAACAATACATTGATTAAGCTGTCCTTGCAATGGAAAAGTTGTAATATAATACATCACAAAAACACAYCAATTTTTTACATACCCAGACATCTCAGGAAAAGCTCAGTTTCTATCACAGTTTTACATYGGGTATTTTTTTGTAGGAAGTGGATGCTGAAAAAATCCAGTGATGAAAATGATCAATAAATGATATTCATTCCCCCTAAACCTCATTTTCCTGTCATTCAGTGATGGGAGAACATAAGCATTTTACTTAAGAGATAATGCATAGACAATTTTAAAAAAAAAACCAAAAAACAAAAACCAAAAAAAACACCAAAAAACCCCCTACTTTTTCAAATATTATTTATATTCATAAAWCCATCAAGGAAATGAAGTCTTATTATTTTACATCACATTTAAATGTAATAAACTGAAACAGGGGAAATTTCAACTGCATTTAAGTTTAAACATTTTTCTCTGACGATAATTCAGGGATGATTCAGGTCATCCAGAGGGGTTGTGGAATATTCATTCTTGGATGTTTTCCAGGACCTGACACAACAAACCCCTAAGTGACCTGACTTCAATTCAGTATTGTTTGGAGCTCCTGGCTGAGCAAAGGTTGTGTTAAAAACTTCTGAGGCCTCTTCTCTCCTGAGTGATCCTAAGACTTMTCAGTGCAGCAAATTGTTCAGGTCATGATTTGTATCATTATTTGGAAATCAATCCATCATTCAGCATGGCATCAGGGGTGAGCTGCTGTGTCTGGATTCCATGAAGGCTTTCCTCCACCTGGAAAGTCAGTATGATTTTAAGGAWGTGCACTCTCTGGACCAGATAGTTATTTGCAAATGACTTTCTAACTCCTAAAATTGATACAAGTTTTTAAAAATTTCAAAAAAAAGGCCACTTCAAAATAAAAAGCAAATAGAAATGCATTAGATACTCGTTTAGTGTGCTGGTCTTGATAATGATTTAAAATAAGTTGGAAAGATTCCTGAGATCTGAAGGTCATATTTTTGCATAGACTTAGATGACTACAACATAGTTAGATACTGGGCTGTTTTCCAAAGTGCCCAGTTACTAAGCTTTAATGAGAATTATTTGCTCACTTCATCTGAAAAATGCAGCTGTCCACTTACCTTAATTTTAGTGAATGTATRTGCATTCCAGATTAGCCTTAAATTGACTAGTCTTTGAATTAAAGGCTTAAGTTTTTTCATTACTCAGTCTAAAACCCTTTTCAGAATATATATGTTTTTTAAATCTCCTGCTGTAAAATACAGCCTTTCTTCTGTCTTGCATTCATGGTTAAATAGAAGTGATCAAAAGTACTACTTACTTTTGAAAGAAAATAGTAATTATCTTGACCTTTTAAATTAGGTTTACCTGAAACACAAGGGATSAAAAGATCATTATTTACCTGCATTTTATTGTCCTACAATAGGCAAAATACGGTTCTATAACACAACCACAGAATATATCTCGTTATCAGAGACACAAGGCTGAACCTGACAGAGTGGGTTCAGATGCTCACACACAGATTAGGCATGTTTGATGCTATTTCAGTTTGCTGAGGTATTTGGTAGGMATGGATCACAGAAGGGTATTTCACCTTCTGGGCAGGCAACTGGAGATCAGAAAAAGCACTGTGGAGTGTCTAATACAATGCTAAATATTTACATTACAAAATTGCTCCCTAGTAGCCCTTATGCAAGATTAACTCACTAAATAGTGGAATGTTAGTTGACAGACTTGGTCTGTGAATTCACAACTCTTTAATTTAAATTATAGCAAAAAAACCCCTTACCTTTTATACTATCTATGTACATTCACTACAAAACAAGTAATATACCTTAATAAAATATTTATCATTTTTWATGTAAATATCATCATATACATATTAAACACAAATTAAATAATGACACTCTAGAAAGAAGTTATTCAGCACCTTTTCACTTGTTCCTAGATATTCCATATACTATTCTCCCTCATAGCTTTTTTTCTTACTTTGGTGAGTTTGTAAGGGGTTGATTAGACATGGTCTCTTAAAKATGACATTTCTTTTAAAATTCCTGTAGTTACACTGAATTACATTCCAGTCCACAATTGCTCCAAGGAACTGTTATATTTAATTCTGTCAGTCATACCAGCAGATTTTSTTCTTTGCTCAGCACTTTGTCCACAAAAACTTAACCACAAATGCAACCACCATGGGTGCATCCAGGGGATACATCAAGTGCCATCTTTCCCGAGGTGGCAGATGCAGCAAAGTCCTCTTTCATTAATAATTTCTTCCATGCTTTATGGGCTTGTAGTGCATGAACAGCAACTAACTGTCAGCCTCCCAAATAATTTGATGTCACATAATTAGTGGGTCCAGCCCACAGAACAGAATATTACATGAAATGTTACCTCCTTCTTACAAAGCACACAGAGTAAGGTTCATCTCCCCTGCAAGAAAGTCATCCAGGTCTGACCTTTGTAAAGAGGTGGAGAAACACAGTCAGTGACTCTGCTGTCCTTTTTTCTTCATTTCCCTACCTGGATTATGCTACAGMTTACTCACTTTCCATTCATTCAAACAAAGACTGCTAAAAAAATCCCAGCTAGTTGCAAGGGTCCACACTCTTCACACACTCATTACTGAGGTGTGTGTGTGTTTCTTTGATATTCATGTTTACAGACAATGAGGGATCCATGGCAGAATGGATGAGGTTAAGTCAATAATGTCTGCTAAAATTATTATTTGTGCTTTTTCAACTAAGAGTTGTCTTCCCAAATCAATTAATATTGATGCTCTTATTTACAACAAATCTATCAAATCTCAATTTATTATTCCACATGCTACAGTTCTCTACAAAACCTAGCAAAACAATTAATGACAATAATGGACATTTTTCAAAGTTTCTTATTTGCTTCCTGTTCCATGAACCACCACCAATTAAAAAAGTTGTTTAGAGAAAGTAGATTTCTTCTGTCTCCAGTGAAGAATACACCTGAATAAAATTATAAGGCTTAATATATATAATGTAACTATGTCCATCCCAATATGAAGTGGTACAACCCCAACAACTGAAGAAGATATGGCTTAAGCAAATGTTTAATGATTTATATCAAGGTTTAGAAACGTTATTTTTTAAAGAAATACAATTTATTTTAATTATGTGATTTACCTGGTTTTGCTGGTGGTGTTTATGAGTCATAGTGGTTTTTTCTTCCTACTAAATTAACATGCTCTTTTTTTCTAAATKATKATTTTCTCATTAGATTCTGCACTGGAGGAATATTGATTTTTCTTTTCWGTGATGTCTTTTTGTATTGTATTTTAATTGATTTCACTTTCCTTTAAATAAATGAACCGCAATCATTTTACATTTAATCTGTATGTAAATCTATTTTATCATTTGCTTCGATGTCAGAAACTTTATTTATGTTATCAATGAGGTCTGACATTTAGTTCTTTGGGCTGGAGAAACTGCATTTGCCTGCAAAGTTTTATCAGTTCGTAATTATTTCTAAAAAGAAAGTGGCCTTGAAAAATATAAACCCCTCAATGTTAATGTTACTCACTACTCAAAAGGTCATTTTTTTCCAGTGATCAGCTTATCTGATAAAAGTACTAATAATTATTTGCCCAAATGTGACACAGACATTTGAATCTGAATATTCCTTTTAAGCTTTAGAGAAAATCCTAAAATAAAATGAAGAAAAATGTGTTCATAAATAATTTTAAACACAAAATCATTACATTAGCATAATGTGAAGTGAAATTTCTGTGTTTATTAGAGAAGGAATCTTTTCACAACTCGACCTATCTAATACATTAGATAKTATGTAGGTATTGGATAAGGCTTGGTATGACACTACACCTTTGAATACACATGAAAATATTTAGGAAGAAATCTGCCATTTTAGAAAGCAACTTYAAGTTAATCTATAGTCTATTAAAATAAATAATTCATAAATTGATATTCCCCCTCAATTGTCATGATTTCTCATTCCTGTAAGTTACAGAGACACTACCCCATTATCCTCTACCCCATTTTCTGGAACAGTAAGGAAAACATGCTTTCAGAAATTAATTTTCTAGCTCACTCTGGGCACAAAACCAAGTTATTCTACAGAAAGAAAATGCATTAGTGTGCAGTTTCAGAGAAAATCATTGAACTCAGRTTTACCCTAACCCTCTGACAGATACTGGAAGAACTTTACAGAGGTGAATATATGTGTATCTTGCTACCATATTCTGAACAACAGCAAATCCTTCTTTCTMCAGAAACTTCAAGGATTGGAAGATATTTTTAAATTTTGTTGCTTTACTCAATTGCTTAAATAAAGCAAATAGTAAAAAAAAAAATACTTTTTTTTTCTAAGCAAAATATAACTTGGAATTTTTATTTTCAAATTTTTGAATCAGGAGAAGAATGGAAAATTTTGGAACTGATTACAGATGAAAGTATAAGGAAACATTTCAAATCAAGTCAATGTTTTTGGAATATTCAGATTTTTTTATTATTTATTTGGACAAATTCGAGATTTTCTTATACAGTACACAAGGATGATGAGTGATGTGTATGTTCCAAAATCAGCCCTTAGAGTAGTGGACTCTACATCTACTTGCAAATGCCATGAACTGAAAAAAATGTCCCACTTTTTATAAATTSACTAACCAAGAGGAATAGGTTTCATTGTAGCATTCAAATAGGACTGAAAGTACAGCTCTAAATATGTAATTTCAATTGCCACCATTGACTTATGGAAGTACCCGGCTCCTCTTGCCAAATATTCTTAAAGGAAGTTGGGGCTTTTTTMCCCTTAAATGTGCAGGTGTACTGGTGGCAATATGAAATGCAAGAAGCCAGAAAAGCCATTTTAACAGAAGATGGATTCCTGAAGTTGCCTGGCTGGAAATAAAGCTACATCTGATTTCAAGTGCCTCTGCTGCAGAAAGCTGGGTAGAACCCGTGAGTACTTATGTGGTACTCTATTCCAACTGCTTCTCCTGGAAAATCCACATTGTTAAAGCTAATTTAAAAGGAGTTCTGGCCTTTTCGCATAAGATAACAAATTAGACGTGCTCCACACATATGATCACTCTGCAGATTGGTGTTTTTCCAGCTGAGTAGTTGCTAGAGCAGAGTACCAATTAATCAATTAACTTTAATTAACTTGGAGAGAAAAGAAAAGACAACAGAATAATGAAAACACACTTCCTGCAAAATCAAACAGAAGATCATGAGGGCTTAGCAGAGGATTTTTAGGATCTTTGTGTGTGTCTGCCTAGAGTATACAGGGGGAATTGAGGCTGAGGAGGGCTGTGAACCCAAACCAGGCAGATCTCCCCACAGAACACACCAGCCACAGAATATTAAGGCTTGAGACAGAGGTGAAAGTTGGAATAAGGAGCTCCTTGCAATGCATACATTTTCTGCCACAGTGGTGGAAAACTTGGAAGAGGAGATGGAGACAAATAAAAGAGACAAGTGACAGAGACTAGTGGAACAGAGCTAGATACAAGGGAGGGAAATGACAACAGATGATCAAAAGACTATCTGAAAACTCCTTTGACAGGAGCTGCTCCTATTGCTTCTTTCTTTTACACCATGGGCAATAACTTTTGTTACTCTGTGAAAACCAAGGGCATTWATCCCATTGAAGCCTTTCTGTAAAGCTCATGGGGAAAGGAACATGTAGGATTCTCTTGCTGATATCAAAATTTCTATKCATTCCTACTCATAAGCCTTGTATTTCATACCAGGTGCTGGAACAGCCATTTACTTAGATACTCTGAAGAAAAAAAATCCTCAATAAAATCGCTATAGAAGGAATTTCTTAGATGAAAGCAGATTTTTTGCATTCTGTAAGGTCTGGGTCACACATCTAAGAAACATTATTTCTTGGTTTCATGTAAACCCATTAAGGTTTGATGAAGTTGTATTATTTTTCACTTTCACAGATAGAAAAAGTACATGATCATGTAGTTAAAGGTTACATTACAATTCAGGTATTACAGAAATAAAAGTTCTCAAGAAATGCTTTACTTTTTATTGTCTTTGCAACTATATTATCTTATTTTTTTTTCATTCATCCTAAAACAATTCTCTTTGCTGTCTGTTCCTGTGCTACCTCTTCATGACTTGATCTACAGCTGCCTCTGTGACAGAAAAATATCTTCTTGTTTCTTAGTTGGGATAAGAGAGTTCCAGTGGACTGACTAGCAGCAGCAACAACAACAACAATAGAAAATAAAAAGCCTGCAAATACAGTAGAGAAGAAATGTGACGTATTTAAGCACAGGATCAAAGTCTATGACACTCAAAAGATGGAGAGCTGTTTGTTCATTCCAAAAAAAAAAAAATATTAATAATAATAAAAAAATGAATTCTAAGATTAAGGATAGGAACTTAAATTCTGCTCTTTAAAAGCACGGTGTTCATACTGTTTCCTTTCTTCTTGACTCTAGATAACTGTGGAGAAATTTTTATACATGCTCACAGACACACACAGAGTCCATGTAAAAGTCACTATTGCAAACCAGTACTTTAATTTTTGGATCCCTGAGGTAAAAGACCCTTGGTCTATTCTTCCACAACTCCTCTTAGTTCACTTACCATAGGAGAACTGGTGTTTTTACTTGTGTAAAATTATAGTGTTCTATGTAACAGCTGGGAGGTTTCTCCAGATATACTAAGAATAGGGATGAAGAAGTGTCAGTGTCCCTGATTTTAGTCACGAAGATGAAGGAAAATTTAGTCAACTGTGTTTATAAAAATCAGTATCCTTCTAAAAGACCTCACTCTGGTTTGTGTTGTGACAAGCAAAAAGCAGTCTTTACCAAAATAGTTTTTGTACATTACTCATAAGAAAGAAAGTGAGGGAAAGTGCACAGAACTGTAGGGCAGAACTGAAGTATGAGTCTACAGCTGCAAGCTGACAGATAGAGTGGAACTCAGAGAARACGTATTTTGACAAATGAGAAATTTGCCACCTTAAGATTGTCTTGGATCAAGATTACTCTGCAGCTCTGTTGCCAAAACTGGCAGATAAGCAATGAAATTATGTGGCAGTTCATGTATGTTAATGACAAGCAAACACAATTTTGTGCTGAAGAAATGTCAGTACCTATATTCGGCCCACTCTCCAAAAAAGATATTGGGTAACTATTTTAAAATATAGCATGCACTGGCAGTGATCTGATCCTTTCAAATATTTTGCTTTCCAAAATGCATATAATCCTAAACCATTCATATTTGGTGAAGGTTTTCAAAAGGTAGTATAAAAATAGTAGATATTGAAGCATTAAAAAAATGACCAGATTTTACTTAGCCCCTTTTAAGGCATTGTACAATGATGTAACAATAATAGCAATAAAATTAAAATATTTTTATTGCACTCCAACTCAGTYGAAAAACTGCCATGAACTTGAGGTTATCCACTGATTCCTTCTGTACAATCTCATTCTGAAATGAAAAGTTTGTAGCGAGGCAAGATGAAATTTCTTTTTAATTTGCCTAATATTTCTCCAGTAGTACTCTGTGGAGAACACCCTTACTTTCTTAAATCTGAACACTCATCTGACACACTGATGAGTAAGTCCAGTACGTAATTCATGACCATTTTTGRACAAAGTTCTAAAATTAAGGCTTGTTCCTGACTGCATTTGGCTTACTCAAGCTTGATAGAAGAGGAAGAGTAGATAGTAGAAGAGTTAATACTCTTCTACTGGTGTGCTGAAAGTGGCTTCTGGGTTTTTGTCTTCTAAACACACACACACATACATTTGTATTTTTTCAGAGCTCACACATTTGTATTTTTTTCAGAGCTCACTAAGTCATGGAAAATATCAATCTACAAGACAAGACCCTTATATCTATAGTAGCCAGAAGCAAAATAAGCCACATATAGTGCTCTAACATATGTTTGCTCCAAATGCATCAAAAGCTCTTGAATTCTGTCTTGAGCAAGTCCATCAAT
Organism: Mixornis gularis; assembly: GCA_003546035.1. Classification (NCBI taxonomy): domain Eukaryota; kingdom Metazoa; phylum Chordata; class Aves; order Passeriformes; family Timaliidae; genus Mixornis; species Mixornis gularis. The sequence goes on from QVAJ01000008.1 coordinate 2,924,494, forward strand.
CAGTGTGCTTACACCTCTGAGTAATAACATTTATAATACATGTTACTATCAGTTTAAACAACACTGCCTTTTCCTTGCATTTCCCTGTATATTTTCCACATTTCTTCGTAAGTTTTTYTAGCCAGAAAACACAACTAGTTCATGCTATCCCTTAGCAGAGGCTGTTAAATTATTACTACTTTTATGTGTTAAATTTACAACTTTCTGACAGCTCGGATTCCCAAAAAGAGATSAAGAAGCTGCCATCAGCTGGAAGCTTGTGAGCCTTTGAACCTCTTCTTGTTCCCACTATCACCTCCCGAGGACACAGGGGAAGGAAGAGTGTTTTCTCTAACCCCATGTTCTCAGAGAYCTCTTGCCTAACCTGAGGTACCAACAGTGCCCAGAGAAGGAGAGAACAGTGAAGCTGTGTGGCCATGAAGGTATTTCCACAGTGTGCAGGAAGGAGCATAAGTAATTGAGCAACACTAATGGTGGGGAAAGATGTCAATCCATATATAAATCCATCCATAAATATATCAAATCTTACAAAATAAATCTGTGGCTTGCCTTAATATTTCATATTCTGGTTTTTAGAAGTTTACATTTAATAACTTCATGCCCTATAAGTGGGTAAGACATGAYTGAGCAATTTCAATTGTGGCAACAGCATTTTACAGAGCATTTTACATTAATTATTAAAATRACAGACTCTTATAAGGTTTTAAATTCGCAATGTGCTGCAAAAGCGAGTAAAGAGGAATRTTGTGAAGCCAGTACTACTATTTCTTCATAAGGCAAGAGATTCATATTTTTGGAGGGTGCTGCAGAGCATGTGATTACATGATCAAAATCAATGGTTATGAGACCCTCCCTTATAACCAAGCAAACTAAAGAGTCCTCAGATGCACCTGAGGAAATGCAATTTTGCACTGTGATACATGGAATGAGAGTAAGTGGGAAATAACGGTAGCTCAAAATGCTCATCATCGAGGAAAAGGACAAAAATAGCTCCCAGTTCCTTGCTAACACAATGGTATGAAGCAGGCACTGCTTTTGTTCTGGAGGTAAAATGATCTTGTCATATATGTGTGGATGGGAATGATTTCAGACACTGGCTAACACCCGTAGAGCTGAATGAAGGATCAGCTATGCTGCAGAAGGGCAGAAGAGGATTARCAGAGAGCAGAGAAGGGAAGTAATGTATCAGGGTAATAACTAGGCACTTCTGTTTCTAGGAGATTCTTGAACAATAGTATTTTCATGTTTTGGTATGATTTTGAACAGTTCAAGTCAAGTTKTCTGAAAATGTGATTCTCCTTTTTAGCCTGCCATCATTTTGTAATCTCCTAATGGTTCAAATCCGTAGACTGTCACTGTCAAACAACTAATGGAGGATAACTTCAGGGAGTGATACAGATATTGCAGTTATAAACATAGATCATATAGATACAGTTACAGAAAAGTTTTACTTTTTTTTTCCTTAAAAACATATTTTCCAAATACTTGCAAGCACTTCTGAATCCTTTTATGACCTTGCCAAAGAAACACTTAAGTGGAGTCACTTCTCTGAGACCACCACTGCAGTCTAGCAAGARTGTCAACAGGTACTTCAGACTTGGCAGGTAAAGCAAAAGTAAAACACASCAAAAGCAAATACACAGGGCAGGGAATGTATTCTACTCAAATGTGAGTTGATTATTTGTGTCTTCTGCTTTCTCCTGGTAGGTTTGTTTGTTTTTTTGTTTTGTTTTTTTTTTTTCCCCTAA
>QVAJ01000008.1:2930080-2958358 GCA_003546035.1 Mixornis gularis
GTGAATGAATTCCTCATTTTTCTTTTCTTGCATGCATGGCTTTTGCTTTGCCTATTAAACTGTCTTTGTCTSAACCCACATTTCCTTGCTTTTACTCTTCCAATTCTCTCCCCCACCACACCAAGTGGCTGGCTGRGGCTTAGGTCTGACTGAGTTTAAACTACAGCACTGGCTCATTTGCTGCTCACAGAAACAGCAGTTTAGTGGCTTCTAAATCTCACAGTTCCCACTCATTTAGTACCAGTTTAAATATACATAAAATGGGAATGATCAGTAGGGGTTAGATTGGGAGTGTGTGCATGTTGGGAGAATATTAACCTGGTTTTGGTCTAGTCATTATTTCACTTAAAAATTACAAAAATCCCTGACAAATAGCAAAGTGATATATCCTATTTGTACTTAAAGAGTTTCCTGCACACAGGAAACCAGGGGTGGGAGGTAGGCATTGTGWGCTTAATTTCTTATTCTTTGCCAGGTGGCCTATACCACTGAGATTGGGGCATTATGAACTTTAAATCCCGGAAAGAATTCTGTTCTTTTATTTTGGATGATAGAGGTAATCCATCTTGCACTTCTTGAGACCTGGAGTGCCAAAACTGCTCATCATCAGATTACTGTGTTTATGCCTATTTCCCCTGTTTTAACCTGGTCATGCAGCCATGCTGACATACCTGGTTGTGCATCCCACATTCCCTCTGAATAATTCCTTCTTTGCCCTTTCTTGCTCTGCGAGTTTGCCCATCATCTTAGGAAATGTTGCACCTGACCTTTTCAAAAGGGCAAGGGTGTATCTTTGTTTATATTACAGATAATCACAGACCTCAGACTAAATGTCCACCTCTGTTTCAACATTGCTAGACATAAATTTATACAAAATTTATAAATACTSTTCTTCCAGCTGGCAATCAAACTGTGTTACGGTGCTGAGGTGGCGTCAGTCTTTGTTTCTCCAACCACAGAACATGCTTTGCACAAATGAYATTCTTCCACAACACATGAATCTCTTCAACTTTGTCAAATAAATTTTACCCTGCTGTTCTTCCTGTCATTTCTGGTATTTTTGTGAGGWCAAGTGTTTGCACTGCATGTGCAAGACTTGTGTTTGCAGTTTGAAGGTGTTTGAATGTTACAGCGTATGCGTGTATCAAAATACAAACTTYAGTGAAGAACAGTCAAACAACCCCTAAAATGTTCACAGATCGGGTGAGCTTTTCTCTTTTTGTCCTTCAAGCGTTGAGGGTGAAAATGAATAATTTGAAAACTGTTTTTATTCAAATGGAGTTGAAATGTGTGTGTGTGTACCTGAGCATGTATGCATGCATTTGAATAGATATGCACGTCAATTAAAAAAAACCCCAATATTTATCCTCTTAGAAGATTACAGCTAATTAGATACTAACAATATTGAGGAGGAAGTCAGCTCAGAAACCCATGACATGTAAGGTTAGGCCAAATATACATTAAAATTGAGCAAAATGTACATCTAATCTTGATAATTAAGATTTAAATAGGTCAGTATCTTCTATATTCTTTGTTTTTTCTCACTTGATAAATAATATTAAATGCAAAAAGGAAACAGTACCCCAAGGCCATTCCAAATTATATTCAATGAAATTAACCCTCATGTTTGGGCTTGCTTATTACATATTTATTAAATATGCTACTTCACTGAAAGAACAAGACCTTGTGTTCATATACAATAATATAACCTTTAAGCCTCCAGAAACTTTCTCACCTACTGAAAAATCTGATACCTTAAAGAAAAAAGTAAACTAATTGTGACACCAAATAAGTTGTTCTATTTGCTAAAAAACAAAACCAAAACAAAAACAARRGCTGAAAAAATGAATTAATCTTCATTTGCATGAATAAATGAAGTTACAGTCCAATTACCACGCTAATCTAATTACTACTGGACAGATTTCTGAGTACATCTGCAGACGTTTTTGTCAGAACTGAAAGAGAAAAATAGGGAAAAATGTGATGATATTTGTATTGTTTAAATCCCTTCAGMAGCTGCAGTCTAATTTGTTTTGTAAGACAGAACAACGACAAAACTGCTTTAAATTGGTTTTTTCTAATGATTGTCTCACAGGGGCCATTACATTGTCCTCACCTTTCAAAGCACACAGGATACGAGCTGCAACGCCTTCATTTTAGCCTAGTACTCTGTGACCTCTAAGGAATCCTTAGTTTTCCTGTTTAGGAAATTTGTGGCTCCATATRCCATCAAAATTTGATATAATTTTGGCCTCTTTACATAATCTCTCTTATAAACTTTCATTTAATTTCTCTTTGTGAAAATGGAAATAAGGCAAAGGAGAAAACTAATTCTTCTGTGTCATACTGAACAATAAAATTTTAAGTGCTTAACCTTTCCTAATATGCTTAAAGCATCAAAAATAAATAGCTGATGTCCTTGTTCTAACCGTTCTTTAATGAGATAGAACACTGTACACAAACTCACATTTTATATGAGATGACATCACATTAAATGACTCTCAAGAATACTGCAGATATTTTAAAAATATTTTTTCTTGAAGTGAAGCATTTACCAAAAAGTTCAACACACAGAACATTTTTAAGCCCAGAATGTATTAAACCTTTTGGATAAAATCCATTTGCAGTCTCCAAAACTGACTTCTAATGTGAAAACTCCAAMACTTGGATGTCACGTTTCTTTGCGTGTCTTGGCTTTGGCACACCATACTTTGCATTCTTGTCTTTTGAAAACCTAGTCCCCCATCACAGCTGAATTAGACCCCCCAGCTCAGAACAAAGAGGGGGCAGGCATGGGCTTCAGCCCCTTGTAGTGCAGAGGGCAGAGCAAAGGGGTCCCACAGTGTGGGTCACTGCAATGCACCCAGCAGCTTTCAGGTGATAACAGGAGTACAGGGGTCTACTGAAAAGCAGTACTAAATTCCCACTGAGGTTTAGAATGGAGACTTAATCTCTATTTCATTTTTAAAGTAACTAACTTAGGTGCTTAAACAGAGACAACCCAACAACGCAGGGTATTTCCCCATTCACAAGTTCTATACTGAAGACCCTCAAAGAGCAAAAGGCACTAAGATRTTCCTCTGTACCCTGTATTCAATATTTCCTATTAACTGAAAATTTAGCATGCTATTATGACTTTCTCCCTGAAATAACACTCCCCAGACCTCGTACAAGAAGGATTCTAATCAGCCTAACCAGCTCACAGRCACAGATCCCAGTCTCCCAGTGCTTTGGAAACAGACTGACCAAAAAAGTCCTAAAACTCATCTTCTGAAGGCAGGAAGGGTTTATTGAACTCGTACGGCAAATACAGATCTGTTGTCCCAAAATTCTGAACTCTCCCATGAGCTGAGACCACTTTGGCCCACCTATCTCCATGTCCTTTGCACAGAAATCAGGGCAAAGAGGGAAGATTACATGTTATCCAGTCTYGGCTGCATGGGGACAGGCTACAAACCAGACATTATTTCAAGAGATAGAAGATGTTCTTCCAATATACAGAGTTGAGACATAATCTTAGAGAGTTGGATTTTCAAGAATTATAGAAATATGGAATTATTAGGCTACTATGGCAAAAATTTTAGTATCCTAAACAGGTGAAACTTCAGAATTTCATTTTRGCTTAATGTTTCTCTTATAAAGTTTATACAATATAATTTTAATGCAAATGTACTGCAGAGGCTAAAACCTAGAAATTTATTTGTATGCTATCAGATTCTGTTAAAAATTCAAGTATTAACAAATATCTCTGTTTTTTCTAACTGACATTTTAGCCCTGAAATGTGATATTTCAGTTCTCTTAAGAAGTCTAAGTATGATCTAATACCCAGTGAGGAACTTGGCAAACACAGAAAGAAAAACTGGGACCAGTCATAAAATCAATATAAAAGCAGATTTTACCATTACAGCTCTTACAGATTCTTCCAGGCAATGATAAACTCAGTAATTAGATATCTGACCTTTCCCATTGTTCACAACTACTGAGTGTTAAACTTTCCCCATTACACATTACTTTTATTTTTAATGATTAAGTGATCTAGATGTTCAGCATATTAACATTCTGCCTGAGATTCAGTGTTCCTTCTTTCACACACTCTATTTTCAGTAGTTTATCAATTTGCATATGACAATATTCCATTTTCACATGAAATGGCCCGTATTTTTGGCTCARATTTGCAATCACTTAGAATAAATTTCTTGTGTGCATTGTTTCATTGCTGCAAGGTGTTGATTCAGAGAAGAATAATGAATTGAAGATTAGCAGAAAATATTATAAGAATAGAAATAATTCATTCCACTCTAAACCCCACACGTTATGACTAGTTTAACTGCGCAGCATATAAAGTTTGCTTCCCCAGTAATTGTTTTCCAGCTGAAAAAGTTTTCTGAACAAAYAGGTAATTATTGTCATGAATAATAACTAAAATTATTCAGAAAGTAGAAACTGCAATAACAAATTTTGTGGACGTCACCACATTAATATGAAGGAACATTTATAGCAAGGAAATGCAACCGTCCTTCCAACTGGKCTGGAAACATGACTTTAAATTTGCACAATGAAGAAAATTTCTCAGCAATAGAAGATGGAAGGGGAATATATATTGCAAATTAAATGGGAAATTAAAAATAAACAGGCTGTGGAGAGTCKTGCAATTTATTTTGTCCTTAAACCTCAAGTCCTTATCCCCTTTGGTTTTCYCTAGCTTGTGTCACTGCAGCACTGAGGACAGGCTCTGTCTTGTGRAGGGAACACTGTGTGTATGGTGTTCAACTTTGGTTTATTTTATTGTCTGCAATGCCACCTTGTTTAAGGCTCTCTGTATGGACAACCATTCATGTTGCCTCCGTTCACTGACATATTCATTAAAGGGAGCAGGAGGCTTAATGAGATTGATCCCCACATAAAAGTRAATAAAGTTTTCCTACATATTTTCCTACATACATTTTGACCTYAAAAGTTCATTATTTTTAGAAACCTAATATTGCTGGAAACACGGATCTCTTTTATCTTGGCCAAATCTATGATTTTGAATTTTTAATCAGCATACTTCCTGAGATGGAAAATGTAAATGAACRAAGTTGTATTTTGCTAATTTGATTATATTTCTTTGCATTTCTGTATGAGTTCATCCACACATATAGATATCCACCTTCTCGTGCTTCATTTTCATGGACACCCATTAAGATCAATCAGAATTAACTTTAAAAATGGATTAGTTAAACTACATTAAATTCCTGCCTGGACACTCATTCAGAATTAAAGAGGGCTTGCATTTGGTTTAATTTAATTTATTCAGGATGTGAATCCACTAATCTACTTTAATTAATGATGCTCTGAATTCACGACTTTAGTCAATTTGGGTTAACTTTCACAATTGCATTAATGCAGACAAGTCCCACTGTAATTCCAAACATAAAGCAGTATTACCCTAACCAACTCATATGTTGTCACTCTACGCCCAAAGTCAAGATAAATTGCATGAGTTCCTGGACGAATTTCATGGGTTTGTGCAGCCAGAAAGGCCAAGGTGCAATTTAAATTCACAGAAGACACAGCTTTTTTTTTGAGCCCTCAAAAAAACCCCAAACCCTGATGGAGGTAAATGTTTCTAGATGAAAGATAGGTGATGAACACTATAAGCACGTGGGTCACTAAGGATCCCAGAACACTTTTCACAGGATTAAAAGTGTTATTCCCAAGACATTTTGAGCAATTACCTCGTATCTTTCTAGCTCTGCTTGCAATTTAAGTCGGCTGCAGTATTCCCTGCTTGGCAGTGCAAGAAAGGGAATTCTGCTCTGCCCTCCTGAACAGCTGCCACTTTGCACTTCAGTGCTGGATCAACATGTATAACCTGCAATGGTTTGCCACCTCACAATTCTCAGAAAGAAGAAAACACGTAATTGTTTATATGCAGTATGTTTTTCCTTGCATTTGCTGTTTTCCCAGAACTCAAGGACACCACATATTGGCATTTCAGTAATGGGGAGATTTGACAGAAGCTCTGGGCTTTACAGTACACCAAATACTTGTATGAAAAGAAGTCTTAAGGAAGTCACAATTAGAATCCTATTAATCAATTAGAAATTTCGTTAACATATTTTAGTTAAAATTTTAATTCCATAAGTATCAATGCTTAGATTTGTTAAATACTTGCTTTAAGAAACTTTAAATGTTTGTTTAATAAGTTCTTTTAAATTCCACTAGCCTAAAAGTAACCAAGTTCTTCAGCTATTGAAAATGAACATTTTTCTTTCATGCCTGCATTTTTCTGTCTGTCACTGTAATGCCAGATTTTTATGTTTTCTTAGGATAAAGCCTTAGCTATCACTACACCTCTTACAAATAAGTAGAAGGTGGAATTGTTTCTAAGTCAGAAGAATTTTTATTCTTGCAGCTAATAATTTCCATTGATAAAAGAAACATGATGTTATATAGCAAAGTATAATGGCTAAATGACTGGACAAATTGTTTAAAAATTACCTGTATCTACTGAAAGTGTTATTAAAAAGGTAAATTACTGTACACATCCTCAGAGCCTCAGGATGATAACCTCTTCCCCAAACCCATACACAGTTTTGGTTTTGTTTTCTAAAAAAACCCATTCAAAACAGTAGGAAATCTGCTTTCTCATTTGAAATATAGTGCAACTATTGCAGTGTACTGTCCTATAGTCTCGTGTAAAACTTGTATATTTATAAGTTTTTAAGTTGAGAGACAACTTAATACAAAATAAATTTCATATATATTTTTTGTTTTAATCGACACGTAAAAAGCATACTTTATTTTTTTTTTTTTTTAATACAAGGCAGGTTGTGAGTTAATACTTGCAAAAAACTCTTGTGTATAAAATCATCTGTCTGGTGATTTTTTTTCTTTTCTTTCCTCTTAAATTTTTACTCAGCAACTAGAGTAGCTTTTCTGATTTTCATCCAAGAAGCAGTCAGGTAGTTTTTGAATTGCAGCTAAATGTATGAATAATGTTAAGTGATGCTTTTTTTTTCTTTTTTTTACATAATAGGTAATGACATGGACATCACAGTATGGTGGCATTTAGGAAATTGGTTGGGCAGCAGGCAAATGGAAACCCTAAAAGCATAATAAATGCACTATTTTCCTCTGAAATTGCTACTAGGAATGTCTTTTCCCTCTACAGGCAGTGATGGCGAATCCATTACACATGCAGTGATAGTGGATGTAATGCTCCTACTTGTACAACACATTCTGGTCCAGAGTTCTGAATATAATGTAGAAAAATGTGTAAGTAATCTGTATTCTCTTTTTAAATATAGGGCAACTGCTGCATGGAGACATTAAACATTTCCCCCACAGTCACTGAATGGCTTATTCTCCATCACAGCAGGGCTCAGTGGTAGTGGTAGAACAGGGCACATTAATTCATACACCAAAAATGTTCATTTTCCTGTGTAATTTGTTATCATCTACCTGTCACAAAGAGTTTCTAGCAGGAAAACTCTTCCAATTTGAAAAGTTTAGGATGTAAACATTATTCAGTTGAAAACCTGTAGTGTGGACACTGCTATATCAGCAGAAGCTCAGAAAGATTATTAATCATAGCACTTGAGCAGGTCACGTCTGCTAAAGATCTGACAAATTCTGTGCAGAATAACTAAATAAGTCCCTTATGAGASATCAGGAGGAATCCATGAACATAGTGCAGGGATAACTGAGGAGTTTTAATTGGACCAYGTGAAGGATTATGAATGTACAAAAGTATTATTTCAGATGTATGGTCTTAATGCAGGTCTCAGTGAAAAAGCCGAGACATGACAAAATTTAAGAGATGATACTTTGAGTCTAAATTCCTGAGATGGATGATATTGATCCTGTATTTTAAAAAATAACTGGGGGACTTTTTCATATTCGTGTCACTCTACTACTTTTTTACCTCTCCCTATAGCATTTGAGAGATTTACAAGGAGGTTCTGCTAAACACTTCTGGTTGTGTCAGTTTGAAGTTTCCAAGCTCTGAGGTATCTCCAGGCATTGTGTGGCAATTGATTAGTCTTTTTTGGAGAACCATGAACAGCTGGAACATTTAACAAAGTGAAAAATCCTTAAAGTGCAAGTCAAAGAAGGAGATATGTTTCTGTAACAATAACATTTTTGTAGTGACTCTTAGAATAGGACATTGAGTTTGTATTACAAACTCAGGCATATCTATATACAATAAGAACAATCAACCCATTCAAAGTATCATAAAACCATAGATGACTCTGGTGACAAAAGTTAGAGCTATTCAAGGTGGTTTTAAAATTGTTAAAATTACCAAGAGACAGCTGAAGTGAGCTTATTGAACTATTGTTTGGGATACCTCAACAGTATTGTTAAAGTGTCAATTCTAGCAATGTTCTATTAATGATTCTTAAAAAAGGCTATGAGTGAAGCCCTCTAGCATTGACCACAAGGGTTTTTCAGGAGAAATACAATTTCATGCAGCTCTGTTAAAACACTTTTTATTAGAGCAGCAGGCAGGAGGAACTGGTTCCTTAGCAATAGTAACTTGGAAGAAAAAGTGCCTGGTCCTTTAAACATATGTTGGGGTTCATATATTTCTGCCGGTGCATCCATTCATAAATATATATATGTGTATATGTATACACACATATATATGTATATACACATATATACTCTGATGAAATGTGCACAATTCTCATTTTTAAAAAGAAGGAAAAAAGAAAAAGAAACACACAATATTAGTTCACACATGATTTAAAGTAGTTTTCTGAAAAGTAATTTATGATGTTCATCTACAGCAATGCTGTAGACTATGGCAGGAAACCCAGCAGGTTTACAAAGAAAGAAAACTAAAAGCCAAACTGAAACACTAAKGTGATGGGTTTCACCAGCCACAACCACCCCAGGGAAGACACTTACTTGTCTGTCAAAAAGAGTTCTATCAATATTGAATCATACAAAGTTATAGATAGCACAGATGGCTTTTTCAGTCAGTGATTGTACAAATCCATGGTTTTGGTGATGGGCTGGAAAAAATGAGGAGGTTTATCTAATTTTTTCTGTCAGGCTGTTATTGCTCTGTACTAGAAAAAGTTAGAGACAAAGTCTTCCTTAATATCTTCCCTCAATTTTAATATTTCAGAACAGAAATTATCTCTAAGGTTAGCATCCTCAGATTAAATTATTTTGTTTCTCATTTTGCAAAACGGCTTTACCTAGTCAGCATCCGTATTCAAATTTGTATTTGCTTATTTCTTGCAGTCACTCACTCATCAGGAGTTGATACAGAAGGCTAGACATAATGATGCTGCTTAATCTCACAGGTTTTATTGCAAACTGTTAAATGTTTACCAGCTTGTGTAGTCGTATCTGAAGATAACAGACTTTACAGCTTCGTTATTTAAATCCAGAGCTGATTTTCCGGCATAATTTTGAGATGAAGTCTGCAAAGGAGCTCCAAGTACTTCTGCTAAAACTGACCTGCAATGAATACTTTTTCTTCCAGGAGTAAATGATCTTAAAACAGATACTGAAGACCCTTTAAAAAACAAACAAAAAAAGCAGGCTACCATCCTTCTTAATGCCACATGACTCACTGATGAGGCTCAGAAATCTGAGATTCAACTAGATAATCAGATTCATTCTTCTAGCTTGTCCAAACATTGTTCACTGCCCCGTTCTTCAACTGAAATGGCTTTCAGGTGAAACTGGAAGACAAAGACTTAGAGAATTGTCTAGTAATAGAGTAATTTTTTCTGTTATGTCCCGTGGGTTTTTGTCTTGACACGAGAGTATGTAATTAGAAGGTAATTAGCAACATACGTGGAAAGCAGCAGTAGAGACTCTACCATGCCTAGAAAAAACAAGGCTTTGAGACAATCTAACTGCAGCCTTCCAGTACCTGAACGGAACTTACAGGAAAGATGGGGCAAGACAATTTACCAGGGCACATAGTGACAGGACAAGGCAGAATGGCTTCAAACTGAAAGAGATTTGTTTTAGATTAGATACATGAAGGTATGCACTGGAACAGAGAAGCTGTGGATGCCCCATCCCTGGAAGTGTTGAAGGTCAGGCTGGATGGGGCAACCTGGACTAGTGGAAGGTGTCCCTGCCAGTGRCAGAGGGTTTAGAACTAGGTGATCTTCAATGTCAACTTCCAACCCAAACTGTTCCATGATTCTATGTTTCTTGGGAAGTTGTTGCAGTGATTGATAGCTCCTGCTGTGAAAATTTCTTTCGTATGTTGAGATAGTCTGTCCCAGTGCAACTTGTACCTGCTGCCATTACCTTGTTCGTGTGGCTACTTGTGAAGAGACTGTGCTCTTTTCTAACTTAAGAGACCAGAATATAAACAGTTCTATGACATGACTCTATCAATGACTAATATCAGGACAGACTTTTCCAGAGATCCATAACATTTGCAGTTTGGTCATCCTTGAGAGACTGATTCAATGAGAGAGATGTTTCCTGAATTGCCATCTCTATCTAACTGATGTGCTTTTGGATTGTGTCATTATTAACTATGAACTGCCCCAGTTCTCTTCAATATCACTTTGGCATATCTGTCATTCTTCTTGTAATGTCATTAATCAACATATTAATGAGGATGAATATGAAAATCATCCTTGAAAAATCTCATTACTAATCCCTATTTAGAGAACTCTAAACATAAACATCTTGCATTCTCTTGGTTAGCCAGTGCTTTATCTTTCCTATAGCTCTTCACTTTATTTCTATGAGGTACACCTTAAGTCACTCCACTGTAGCAATTGAGTAAATTATTTATTTAAATCTAGATAAATCAGAAAACACACATATTTGTTTTATAGGTGTGAAGTTGGGGTTTTTATTTGCTATAAAAGCATATTTAAATAATTGTCATTTACCTTTGATATAATTTTGCATATTTTATCCCTGTTTGTTTCCCTGTGCTAATTTGCTGTCCTTGAGACTATATTAAATGATGTTTGAAATTTGGGCACCAAAATAATGCCAGTTAATTTTTTCAACAGTTACAGAGGCTGAGGTGAGGGGTTGCAGAAGGGCTTTATAAAGCAGAAAAATATTTTTGCATATTATTGCCTCAATACCTTATACTCAAATACTGGACAAAGTAAATTGAATGTTAAGTAATAATGCATAATTACACATCCAGAGAGATGATAATGAAGAGTAAAGTACAACAAACTGTAATCCAATCACAAAGGCAAAGCATGCAAATGAAACAATCAGGTTAAAGATGCTGAATTGGCAGCGTTTAATAAAGATTTATAGAGAAAGAATATAATTTAGCATAGTAGAAAAAAAAATCTATTAGCAAATATAATCTCCCTGATGCAATTCCTTTTCAGTACATGCTAATTCTTCTATTAAAAAATCTCCAATGATTTTGCATTGAATATTCAAGGGAACTKAGTCAATATTAGGGAATCATATAATTCCCTGCCAGAAAGGAAAGGATTCATTACAGCTACTGAGAATTCATTTGAAGACATGAAATAAAATATTGCCAAGTATTACATGATACAGGATCCAAGTGCTTGAGACCTATGGAATTTTCATGGTAGCCACCACCCCTGAATCCAGGACATATGATATCTAATCTGCAAGCAGGCTCCTCATGGTTCCCATCTTAATTTAGATTTTTTTTAGTTTCATTCAAATTTTCTGTTACAAAGTGCAATACTTCGTACAAAGATTTACGTATACAATAAAACAAGAAATCAAAATATTTGATCCAAATGAAGAACCACCTTAGTCAGTGGTTGTGTGGGGGGCAGTACCATGCCCTGTTTCTGGTCTGAAAAGCTTCAAAAGAGCCTTACTGACTACAAAATTACACCCTACTTTTTAAAATGAGTACAACGAAAGCACTTTGTTGAATAGATATGAGAGATTGATTGACTTCGTGCACAGGTAAGATGAGGATAAGTTTACCTTTAAATTAACTTTGCTTTTTTATGTAATGAAATACAAATATAGGAGTTCAACATATATCCATTGACTACTGACCTTCTAGAAAATGTAGCAGAAATTCTTTCCCCATTAGTGTGCTTCTATGAGTAGATTTTGACTCACCACAATTAAAACATATCTAAGTAACAGCAGACAAGAGTAAAATACAGGTAAACTTGATTTTTAATTAGCAAAAATTACCAGAAAACGTTTAGAATTTTTTTATGATGTCTGAATTATTCATACATATTGCAGTATGTTTCTCCTACATGATTCCTACACAAAATAACCATTAATTACATTCTGAAAACATTTACCATACAGCAACTTTGTTTCTCTGCTAACAAGTAATACACACTGTCTACTCCTTTGAAAATGCTTTGTAATGTGAGTTAGGGAAGGGGAAGTAATCTGCTCCACAAAGTGTTGGCATTTGAGGTCTGAGCCAATAACCACAACTGATTTCCTAATGTCATTTGTGTCACAGTTACAGAGGGAAGATAATTTTAGCTAGAATTCCAACACTTGGATCCGGAACACAAACTGGTTTGTAGCCAGCACAAATCTGCAAGCATTTAATCTTCCTGAGGGACCAGAAATTTTATTAGCTGTTCACATATCATAACACTGCCAAACTGCAATTACTGCTGAAGGGCTCAACACAGGACTTGAGCCCCTTGAAACCCAAGGGCACCACTGGGCACAAGTGCTTTGGGACTCCCCAGATGGGCTTTTGCCCCTTCCTGGTATTTTCAGCRTGTTTTCATTCCTCTCATTTCCTACTCCACACTTAAACAACAAGAACCCTCACTTTAGCACTTAATCACTAGGGAGAGGGGTGTGTGAGGAGCAGAGAACAAAATTAAATATGTCCCTCTGCTGATTCAATAATTAAAAATTTTCCTTCTACAATCTTGTTCAGAGTAGCACTTAAGTTTTTCTGAAATCTGTGGCTTTATTCAYACTTTAAAGTTAAGGGCTTTGTTGTACAAGGGTATTCATACAGATAATAAATATACCTTTCCTATCCAGGAGTTCAAGAAAATTCCTTTTCCAATAACAAAGAAAAAAATTTTAGAAAGCCTTTTTATTATAACAACAAAAAGTTATTTTGACTTTGAAACAGGATAGAAAATTTCTGCCTCCAGTGAAAAGGCTAAGCATTTTGTCAGCAAATTGAAAACCAAAACCCAGATACTTTTGCTTCTGTTGCTTTTAGATGTCTGTTTTCTGTACATTAGAAGAAAGAAAAGTGTTTAAAGACACTTTTTTWTATATATTCAGCCAAAATTTGTATTTCTTGGGAAGAAGGGAACAAAACAATCGGACAAAGACCTGCAACAATCAATTAAAAATTCTAGAGAAGGATTTTTTATTGAGCTAGTTTCCTTACGAAAACAGTCCTAGCTCCTGTAAGAGTTTCTGCATTGCTGCCATGGTGCATGKGTTTGATATTCTGCATGTGATTCCTGCTTTTCTTTCTTGGTGGGAAACAGGAAAATTCTGTGCTGTGACAGCTCAACTATTTACAGTGACCCTGGTGTCAACACAGAGAAACAGTGTCCAGGTATCATCAGGAACAACTTTCCTCTCCATCTATTGAGTTGCTAAAACCAGAGTAGTAATGTGCAATCACAGAGACAGAGGATCAGTGAACAGTAAGATATTCTGATATTGAAGTCATTTTTCACACCTCTAGTAAAGTTCATACACATTACATTCATTCATCTGTGTCAAAACTTAATTGTCAAACTGAGTTTATGGACTYACAGGGCTTTTAAAAATATTTGCCATCAGAACATGTGCACTATTAGAAATTTCATTAAAAGCATATTTAAGGCATGYCAAATTGTGTTTTTTGTACCAAAAAGTAACAATCCATTGCATATTGATTTTTGCAGCTGGCTAATGAAATGCAAAGAAAAGTGACACAGCAATGCCTAGTTGCTGAACAAGTGCATATATTTGCAGGATGAATAAAGTTGTTACAATGCTGACYACTGTCAGACTTAGCCAGTGATCAGAATTTAAAAAAATATATATCTTGTCTCCTTACTGGTGTGGAGTTACAGTCACAGTCATACATATGTGTTTTATTAACCTGAGTTCTCTGTTTCCTCTTAGATGTTACTAAATCATAGTAAGCTTCAAGGTGCCCCTCACAGAAATATGTAGCATTTCTTCAAACAGAGATGGACTCCAGTTGGTACACTCTCTGCACTGTGTTCAGCGGACTGTGGTTGTACCAATACTGTACTGTAGTGCAGTGTACAGTGTATTATGAAGCTTTACATACTAAGTGCAAGACAAAAAATATTAATCAACAAAAGAGAAATATTTTCCTGAGTTAGAAACCATAAAACCATTAATAAATCTCAGTATGTTTCATGCTCATAGCTATGACAGTATTCTTCTATCATTGGATCTGGGCTAAAAACTCCGTGGAGGAACCTCTCCAGCAATGAAACTCCTTTGACCTGGTATTCAATCAGTGCTGTGGGAACAAGCCTTGGCAGCGTGCACTCCTTGGACTCATAGTTGTGAAAAAACAACACAGATGCAATTTTGTGTATGCTTTTGTAGGCAACCCTAGTCTGGCTGTAGGGCAGAYTGCAAGTCACTCAACTTGAACGCAAATCAAAGCAGAGAGGAATAATTTCCTGTCTCTTTGACAGGGACACAAACTCTGAACAGAGTACGGTCACATTCTGCCTGGAAACTGCAACAGCTGCAGCAAACATATGGAGCTGCCATGGAAGAAAAGCTGTTTAGTCTGTGGAGTGAGACCCTAATCAAAGTGATTGATGCTGGATATGATGCAGAAATGCAATAGACATCCCTTCTGAAGGAAGATACTCGAGAGATAAATACAAAATGCTCTAATAAATGAAACAAGCTGAAACACCTGTAATACCTCTAGGAAAGATGTTAAAATTACTTATATTAGCAATGAATCATTTCCCTTAATGCAAAATATAGAAGAGCAAAAATAAATCAGTGGTCTAATATTAACTCTGACAGATCTGACTTTTTATGGTTGGTTGTTTGTTTGTTTGGGGGATGGTTTGGGGTTTGTTTTTTTCTTTGGTAGTTGGAACTGTTATACTACATATTGGAAAAAGGTGTGATATAGGAATTTATCTTTAATAGAATAAAAAAGTAGTGTATAGCCAATGAATCTCTTGTCAAAGGCCAGTTTCTGTTAAACTTGCTTGCAATGAAAATTAACATCAAATAGTAACTATTTTAAAGTCATTGGACCTTTGTCATTCCGATTGAGGGAACTGTCTTTTTCTTTTTGAGTAATTAGCACAGAATTATGAAGACAGAACACACAATTTCCTGCTAATTAATCAACAATATACAAGTATGAGAAGTCATGCTAGTTTCATCTTTGTTACAAGACAGAGGTGTGAGGAATAGTGGTTGCAGTTTCTGAAATTCCTTAAAGTCTAAGAGAAAAACTGAGAAAGGTTATTTCTATCTCACTATTTTCATGAAGAGCTGGTACACTCAGAGTACCCTCATTCCAAACCTGTAAACTGAAAATAGTAATTTTGGGGGTGAAAATGGCACAGGCTTGTTTTCTAAAAGAGTTTTGATTACCTTTCATGCTATTTCTTTCCCTACATCTTTTATTTATTTTCATGTGCCAGGAAAATGGTAAATCATTATTAGATGCTCATTGACTGGGTAGGATGATACTTCAACAGTATTTGGGAAAGCCATATTCAGGTAATACTTTTTTAGTTTCCAATATTATTTAGAATACTTAAAAACTTTAAGTGGTGGACCTTAATCTAACAATAAAGAAAATTATATTACTTTGAGTAAATGATTAAATAAAATCTCAAGGGCAACAGAAGTAGTCTGTGTTTGAGACTGAGATGGGTCTGGATCCAAGGTAAAAATGTTCTCTTTCTGTTGTAGAAAATAACATCTACATAATATACCTATTGCTCTACTAGCAATAACACATGGAGAAAAAAATACACATAAAAACCTTGGGGTAACTAAAATGAGGGGAATAGAAAGGACAACTAACTTATAAATAATTCAATTCACAGGAGATTTTTCCTAATCACTATATCAGAGTTTTCAGCTTTCTGCATAGAGTTTTCTATACGGTTGAACATTTTTTCTCTTAGAATAGTCCATGTGGTAAAGTGACTGGAAATAAAAACTTGTGCTTCCAGATACAGTAGATCCCCTTTATATATTTATGACATTTGGCAAATGCCCTGCTCTTAAAATCATGAGTGCATTTACCTCCTGCTGAAGTAATTGAAAGCCAACAATTCTCTGGATCAGTACAGCCACGATCAGTAACTACAGGACTATAAAATTATTTCAGTCAAGTCCTTTCTTGTGTAAGCAGGCTTTACAATAGATGAAATGAATTTTCTTTCAGAAATATTTTAATTGCATTGCAATCTATTTGATATCAAAACTTCTTTGCAATGGAAAGCAGCAAAGGCTTTTTGGGCAATCACCAAAGGCTCAATTTTTTCCTTGCAATAACTTYACTGTATACTCTAAACAATTACATATAATTTAACACATATTACATTCTGAAAGGAAAGTCAATAGCTGGCCTATCATCCTAACTTTAAAATCTGATGAAAAATATCCATGACAGTGGCAAAAATCTGTATTTTTCCAACCATGTATTTAGGGACAAGGCTACAAAAAGGTTTATGTTGTAGTTTTCACCCACTCCATTGCTCTAGAGAGAATGATTCATTTAATTAGGTAAATGCAGTTGCTGGTGCCCTCTCTGCTCACACACTATCCTCACCTGAGCAGAGGGCAGGGACAGCAGCTTACATCCAGCTCCTCCCTTCACATGCTGACAGCAAAGTCAGTAACCACATAACTGCTGGAACTGACCCATGGCTGTGGGACCTAGGGAAATGCACCTGATTTTTGAAGTAATATTCTATATATAAAAAGAAAAGCCCTATTGCACTCAATAGTAGTTCTCCAAAGATTTCTTTTCTCCTACATGTAGTTYCTCACTTTCAAAAACTGTGAAAAGAGTCTTACAGATGAATGTTGTGTTAAATGTTTGTCCTCCATACGTTTATTCTAGATACACTTTAGACTATAGATATATTAGACCTCTCAAAATACTGGAATTTCACTCTACATCAAGAAGGAAGCACATTCTGAGGAATAGTCATGAGCAGGTTGAAAACTCATGGATAAGAGTCAGAGACCAAGACAATGAAGGGAAACCAGTGTTTAGAGTCTGCTGCAGGTTGCTCCATCAATGGGAGCCTGTTGCCAAAGCCTTCTTGCTCCAGCTACAGGGTCTGGTCATGCTGGGGGACTTCAACCACCTCAACAYCTGCTGGAGCTGTAGGCACTCCAGGAGACTCCTGGGATGCATGAAGAGTATCTTCCTAAACCAGGTAACCAGACTACCAGAGGGATGCAATACTGTAATTTAGTAATATGAGGGAAACTCATAATTCAAAACTTTATTTGTGTACTATGTTTTCCAGTTACTGCAACTCTGAGGACAAAGAATACAGCAAACATCAMAAGAACCTCAGGAAAAAAAAATATACTAGATTCTATGAATGGATACAATACCTACCAGGATCAAAAGCTGGGATCAGAAGCACAACATTCTCTGCAGATCACTAGAGACTTTAAAAAACTCAGTTATAAACCACTAACTTTAGAATAAATATAGAGGATAAAAGAAATGACATGAGTCACAAGAGTTAGACTGTGAGGAGTGAAAATATTTGGTTTAATTTCACTCAAAAATGTCAATTTTCTCTGCCAACATATATTACACGGGTACTTTCCAATGTTTTGCAAAATGTGTTTTACAAAATCTCCATGCCCAGGTTCAAATTGATCTTAAAAAAGACAGCCAACCAGTACTTATTAGATTCAGTACTTATTAGATTCTATATGACACTCACAGATTGATGTATCTTGATTATCCTTAAGCACTTTAATTAACTTTACAGTGAAAGCATAACCATACAGAAATATACCTTTTAAAAAAGGACATGCATTTTCAAATTACATACATCACAAAATATTTCATTATATTCTGACTGCATTTAGACATGACCAGCAACATAAGAATTTGTCACCAGATAACTAAGAATGTGGTGGACATGACTCTGAAATGAAAGATTCATCTTTGCTTATCCAAGAAAAGAGATCAACGGTTATGGTTTAATCAAAATTCTACTTTAAAATGCAGCTTTGAAACTATATTGATCAGATTTTAGAGAACTAAGTGCAGCATGTGCAATAACTATGTACCAAGTATGTACTAGAAAGAGTACTGGTATTATCAGCAATCATAGTAGGTGACTGGAATTCTTTCCATAAAAAAATATTCACAGTTGATAAAGTAACAATGTCACGTTTAATCTATAAGGAAATTATTTTCTGTCTTTCTCATAGAGGCAACAGTTGCTACTAAACTCAATTTCTCAGTTTTGTTGTCTTTCCACTGTCTGAACATCTTATCTTCTTACTCTTAAAAATTCCCCTAACTCAAGATGTAATTGCTGCTGTCTAATTATGTTGAAGAAAGTTGTTTCCTTCATCTTCTAGGAGACAGATATTTTTAAAATTTATTTTGCTTCATTCTAGAAAATAAAACTACTGTGTTAAAGATTTAGTGAAAGGTC
This sequence comes from Mixornis gularis, assembly GCA_003546035.1. Taxonomy (NCBI): domain Eukaryota; kingdom Metazoa; phylum Chordata; class Aves; order Passeriformes; family Timaliidae; genus Mixornis; species Mixornis gularis. Next base: position 2,948,684 of record QVAJ01000008.1, read on the forward strand.
TCAATAAATCAAGAGAATTCTGCAAGAGGAAGGAAGAATAATCTAACTCTGAGACATCTAACATTATATTCAAAAGCCCTTACCCCTTTCAGAGTAATATGTCTGTAACAAGTTGTCATAGACAAATGAGCTTTTAGGGAGCTGCATCCAATTCACTGACAGGTAGCAATTACAGCTGTGACCCTATCTAAAGCCTAATCCTTTGCTAAGTCAGTTCCTTCTCTTCCTCCTCTTATCTTTCAGTTTCTTATGCAGGCTCCTGTAACTTGTATTGGATTGATTTCCTACATACAAGGTCTTCCAGTTTTGCAATATACCTTTTTTCCCCAAATTTCTTTAGGCTTGCCATCTTGACTAGTTCTCATCACCCTCTAAATGTTATTCATCATATTCCTTAGTAAAGTTCCCAGCTTCAGTTGGACTTCCAGTTTCTTCAGTTTTTATCATTGTCTCTCAAATATCATTTACTCTCCCAAATCAACAGAGTGCCAAAACACTGTAAGATTGCAGTAAGATCTTGTCAACTCTTCCTCTTTCCATCTTGAGTGGTCTTTGGAGTATTCTCCTCAAAAGTTACATGAAGTTTAAAGATAGGCAAACCTGGACTCAGACAAGTTTAGAATACTTCTATTCTTKCTTAAGTACTGCCATACAACAAATATCATTCTCAGACATTTACCAATATCTCAAAGCTCGAGAATATTTTGGTGCTAAAATACCAGTGGCTATACTTCAAATTTGCCAATAGTGACTGTTTGAGCAACAGGTGAATCCAGCYGACATTCGATTTTCCTTTATTCTTTGCCTTGAGAGATGTAAATTCTGAGAAAAGCCTAAACTTGAAGTGAGAGTCTCCTTTTCCTATCTATCTCTATCAGAACAGCTTCCTATTCAATCACTTTCTCCTAAATCTTTGTATTTTCCTCTTAAGTGGAGTTTTTATTTTCAGTGATTAGATATGAGATACATAATTGTATCTTTGAATTAACATTTGCTTGTCCCCCATGACTCGTGTTCCAGAAAATTAAAAAGCTGAAGAACTATACCAAGCATTGAAATGCATTATTTTTCTCGAAGGAAAATGTGTAATATTATCATACACGGTCTTATGTGCAGTTAAAAAGATGCTTGTGTTCATTTTTTTTAAAAGTAATTATTCCATGGTAATTTCCTTTTTGTAGAAAACAAAAGGTATTGTTTAATTTTCAAGGGAGTTATTACCAGAAAAATGGAATGCGACACTCATAGCCAGCACAATAAATGAAGAAATTGGTATCAATTTCAGTAGGAGAAGAGCTGGACCTAAGTTTGATAAACAAGTAAATACAAGATATAATCAGATACAGAATTCTCAAAGAACATTGAAGTCAAATGTCCACCTGTTTCCATCTATTTTATTTACTTGACTTCACTTGACACTTATCCTCTCTTGAAACAGAAAGCAAAATCAGTACAAAATCTTCTAAACCTGATCAAGAAACTCATTTGAAAATGAACACATGAAAATAGCCACACTTTGATTTGGAACAAGTTTTCTGCCCACATAAGTGAAAAGATAATAACTTATTTGGRAATTACTGCTGTATTTATTTGTCCTTCAAGATTTTGCACAACGGAGTCTTTACATTTATAACAGTTTTTGACAATGCAGTATCTATATTTTAAGAATACACAGATCATTAGGATTCATTTTTAGCCACAAACACAAGTCATACTGCTGAATGTATCAAACCCTGTAAATCCTACTAATTAGTAACATTGGCAGTTGTGTGATATTTTATTGTCGTTCATCAGACAGCTTTATTTTGGTTTAAAAATGATAAAACTAAACGCCTTTTATCCTCTGTCATTCTTCATTTGCAATCTGATGTGGGGACAAACCCACACAGACAAACCCACACATAATATGGTCTTATTAACTGAAAGCAAATGCAACTGAAACAATCTCTGTTGATAAAATTATGTTTTTGCAATTTCTGACAACACAGTAGATGAACTGGCAATCCAGCAATTCAAGACGACGCACAACCTAGGAAAAAAAATGAATTTATCTGATAACATTATAAATCTTACATTTCTTTTGAAGTAACATTTACAGAAGTTCTTATTATCTTTACAAAAATTCAAACAACACAGCCTGACTTCATTCTAACTGTAATAAAATCAGGTATTTCTTTCTGTATCCATTAGAAAAGTTTGCATCTGCTTTATTTACTTGCCTTTGTTAGTAATTTATGATCTTATCTTTAGAAATAAACAAATAGCAAAATAAGTACAAGGTATTCTAGAGCTAGTCAAGTATCTCAGTGCTYGTGCTAAAAGAGAAAACTAAATAGGATAAAAGTCAGTCCCTCAGTTTGAACATGAAGTTGGGAATATAAACCCATGCAAACATAAGAAACCAACATTGAGAGATGCTTCAGCACATGATTCTCTTAAGTACTCATAAAACTCTAAAGTCACAAACCTCTTTCACTTGGAGAAGAATAAACTTGTTTAACAAGAGAAGCTTCTACCTCAAAATAGTAAAACCTTTAAACAGATTTATGAGGCAGCAATATTAAGCAGTGTGTCAAGCACTGCACTGGTAGCCAGCAAACCCTACACAGAAGCCTGGTTCAGCTGATGCCTGAAGTTTTAGTTTTCATATTTTCAGATTCTGTGCTGCCTAGGGATGCAGTTCTGAGCCTCACATTAAGTGCCTGTCAGCTCTCTTCATAGGGTAGGGAGACAAAACAAATCCTTTTCCTGATGCAGACCAAGGACAACTTTCAGGCCCAAAACACAAACAATGGTGGACTGAGGGGGGAAACAAGAAGGATGAGACCTCACAACCTGAAGCTGTAATTGCACAATTAAACCCCTACAGGCAAATGAACCAAAATTTATAGAAGTGTAAGACCTCGTGACCGGTCAGCAATTTTGTGACCTTGGGTGTAGGCCTGGTCAGGCTCTTGTCCTGCCCAAGGTGGATCCTGGAGGCCTCTCAATAAACACCWACTTTATTCTSTAGCTCTGTCCAGTCTCTGTTTCAGGTCAGCCTTCCAAGGCATCACAGCAGCCCAAGCAGATGCACAAATTGCCAGATGAAAGATATCCCTCATCCAACCCCCCCAGAGAGGTGCAAGCCCCTGCAGGCCGTGCACTACAGCAGCATCAGGTGTCTCAGCTACCCCAGCACACCCCAAAGGCCAAGAGGTGCCCACATGAAAACCCACATGGAAAACAAGCATTGCCCTGAGGCAAGAGATTCATTTTACTGCTCAATGTGACCACTTCAGAAGGAGAGCAATTGCTCTTTAAATATTTAGTTTAGCAGGTGCCCATTTATGATAATTTAATTTTGAACACATGGCAGAGCTGTGGTTATTCATGTAGACACCTGAAGACAGACAACTTATTCCAGAATAGTTTCCCTTCTTCAGACATTCAGTGTCACAGAGTCTCCAAAATAAATACCAGCACCAGCCAATCGATCTTAAGCACAGTAAGGACTAATGAAATGTCTTTACAAAGAGGTGTCAAAAAGAAAAGTGAAATTATACAGATTGTAATCTCTATTAAAATCAARTAAAAGCATGAAAGCCAAAGTGAAATGAACAGAAAGTAAAAAGAGCCAAGAACAAATTATTTTCAGAGTATGGAAAAAAACCTGCTGAAAATCACCAATGTAATTACTGACTTGTAAGGAGCTGGGGAAATGTACTCTCTGAGGGGTAAGAAATGTTATTTTTTTCTATTTACCTTCAGAAGTCCTAAAAAAGGTAAGCATTTAGAGTTTGAAAGGTCAAAAGWAAACTCCCCAGGGCCTTTTTCTTCCTCAGGAAGAAGACAGAGATTTGATTTACCATTTTAAGTCTAAAGAAAAAGTTAATTTTGAAATATCACATCAGAAGTTCATAAGAGAAACTTGATTTCAGAAGAGTCATCTTGCTGCAATATATCACTATCATTTCACAAAATGCCTTCTTTTTTAAAAAAAGAAAAGGCTTTATTCTAATGAGTAGAAGCACATAAACCACGCATAAAATTAACTTGTTACAAATGCAAATGGTGGACTCCTAGATAAATGTCTTTCTGACACAAAGTTTAGATAATTTGGTGAGAACAAATCAGCACATGAAACAAGCACATCCATACTGAGCTAGAACTTGTAAGAGCTCTTCTCTGTAGTGGGAAGAAAAAATAAAAAGAATCTTTTTCTGCTAGAAATTAAATATTTGTGCTTAAACGACAGTTGAAAATACYATGGCAGAAGGAGACTTACATTGTTCAAAAATGTGTTCTTATGCAGAGCCAAAAGAAATATCAGTCCTAGTTTAATTGTTCTCTATGTTTTGTTTAACAGTTTAGCAACTACCAAGTAATACTTGAGGTTTCATTTCATAAAAGCTGTTTACTCTCAGGTAGCTGCTGTATTTTATAGAATGTAAGAAATTAACAAAATAATGCCTTGTGAATGTCTGTTTCACTGGCAGTTGTCTTAGAAAAGACGGAATGTCCAATTTTACATAGTGACATTGTACTGGCTTGTTTTCAAAGATGAAAATCTGAATTCTATTTAAAATGAGATGATGTTCCACGGCAATATATAACAACCAGTCTACTGGACAGGTGGAAGAAAACAAAGGCATTYATCACAAAGAGATCTGACTGCTAAAAGAGAAAAAGGAAAGCAGCACAGATACATGGATTAATGTCCATYGGGCCAGAAGCAGCAGCACTTTTGCTCATGTCACAGACTTTGAATTTGAGTTATTCCTAAAATCAAATTATGAAGTGGAATCATGATCCAATGCTTTCTAAGCTTAATGTACTTCACTGTTCCTAACTAACTGCATTTTTTTCAGTCTTTCTCTTTATTTATGATAGAGGAAAGGAGAGAGAATGAGAGATATTATTCTTTCAATAGCTAATCCTTGTCTTCTTTCTACTAGAAACCACTTAGTTCGACTGAAAATATGAACATTAAAAAAGGGCAGGCTGAGACTATATTCTGCTGCAATTTTACAGAGGAAAAAAACCTAGTGAAGAGGAGTAGAGGCACTGTCATGATACGCCATAGCATGAATTCAGAATTGATTTTCTTTACTTGCTGGACAAGAGCACATTTTTATACAAAGCTCCGTTCATGTCCCATAGCTATTTAGGGTCTGTAGGAGGAAATGTTGACAGTCTCTTTCTTAAGCCTTCTTGTAGCTAATGCTGCAGCCTCTGCCAACTTGGCATTGCAAGGCTTCTATTGGACTCTGTGTGGGATTTGTAAAGCTCAACAAATCGAGAAAAATACTTTCCTCAGAGAAACCTCAGGATTTTCTCTTGGGAGATAAGTATTATGAAATGCATGTTGCCTATAAATGATTAGAATTCTCTAAAATTTAGATCGGACAAAAAAACCTGTACGGACCTACAGTAAATAAAATCTATACTTTAAAATACATATTTGTGTTTGAAAGGACAGTTTTATATCTTTTAATATCTCTGCAGTGAAAATATGTGTAGATTTGTAGTGACTCTTAAGAGGAAGTAACACCTATTATTTCAAGATGCTAAACCATTTATTGTTTTAATTAAGTTCACAAGTAACATTTTAATACAATTTATAGAAGTTTAACTCCTCCTTCCTCTTTTCCGTAATAGTAGCCAACCCTTGCAACAAAGAGCAGATACAATTTACAAACTGCCACTAGCAGCCTGTGTGCTGCAGACATCACTGAGCTCCAGAATGGTTAAGCATTTTGCATTTTGAACAGGCATAAGGTTCAGGAAAAAAACAGAAAAGGGGAAGAAATTACTGATGTTTCTTCTGCAGAATTTTATTACATATTTCTGGACTTTTATTTCATGAAAGAACTGTTCATACTGTACTTGACACATATTCTAAAGGTGTAAAGGAACACAGAAAGGGCTTTTCTCAGATCAGAATCTCATCGAGCCCAGTTTCCTCCCCAGAGTGGCCAGTATCAGATGACTAAATAAGAAAAAAACTGCATTCCAGAATGGTGTGTGCCAGCACTGTCCCTGTTTCCAGCTCTGCTATTCTGCAAGGAAACCTTTATTCAGGTTTCAAAAGAAAAGAAGAAATGGCTATATAACTATATTAAGGCACTTAAGTATTCACCATCAGAACGCAATTACTGTACTCCTTTACCTAACTCTAGGATGGAACTGAACATCAACAGGTCTAAGAACAACATTGTTTATTGTAAAGTGGAAGGAAAACAGTCTGGGAAAAAGACATCTGCATCTTCTTTGTATGCTGAAGCAGATTCATCTGCACAGGTTTTCATCTACCTGGAAAAAAACATGGGGAGAAGCCACAGCACCAAAGGGAGCAGAACTGGTGCTGATTGCTGTACAAAATGTGAACTCTGTGGCTTTCCAGGCACTGCATTTCATTCARGTGAACTTTTAATACAGTACAGTATTAATTTTTTAAAACTTTTAATTTAGTACTGTACTACTAATATAGTTTAGAATGGACTAAAGTCAAATCACTGAAAACTGTGGCATATAATCCCCCTTTCTGGTATTTCAGTAAATTCTAGAAGATAAAGCTAATCCTATCCAGTATTTTCAGCTACAAAACTGTTATTTTAAAGTACTGGTCTATTGTCATGCACAGTGCAAAGCCATTTTCTGAAATGTTTACAACTTCAAAAATATGTTTTCAGCTGCACTCTATTAAAAGTTTTGCCAGATCAAAAAATCCTGTGCTACTGATTCTCCTATTAGTGTTAACATTGGGGTTTTTTTCCTCATTTTTGTTAAAATTGTTGCTTCTATGAAAATGAGATCAAACCTTTAGGCACATTGGGACCTGTTATTTTGGATAGAAGATCAGCTGCTGCTTTTACATACCCTTGTCTCTTTCTTCAGAGTGAAAATCATTAGAGGCAAGAATTCATCTTGACATGCACCTCYATTTTCTTCACAGCAGAGTTGCTTAAAAATTTAAAACGGCAATGAYTGGTGAACCACAACAGTAAGTGAAATCGATAATGAAAGCAGCTTTATTAGCTCTCTAAGTGCTCCTATGTATTGTCTGTAAACTTGTTAGTTTCAGATTCCAGGATGTTTCACGTCGGGGGTGGGAGAGGACACAGCTTACCGGTGTCCTTCACATCCTGAATGAGGTGCCTGAATTAAGAAATGTTTCTGTTTTGATCGTGGAAGTGATTCTGGTYTTCCATTCTCTGTCAGGAGACTGAAATTACCTTAGACTCATAGTTCCATTACCAGCAGTTGGGCAGTGGGAATATGTAACACTTTGAAACCTGMCTAAACAACCATGAGGATGACAAAGAGACTCATTAAAGTTCCATACATCTTACAGCCCATTAAAGTTTCTGGGCACCCAACAGTCTTGTTCAATTGTGCATATACATGTTTACAGAAGATGAGAGCCATAAAAAACAGGAAGGAGAGATTTAGTGTCTGCAGTAGTTTAAAATGGAAGGTAKGGCTCTGGGCTGTAAATTTACTTTTAYATATATATAAAAGTATATAMAAGAAGAYTTGACTACAGATATATAGAAATCTATGTGAAATTTATGTTCAAGCATACTCAAAAAAGTTATTCCATGAAACAGTAATTTCAGTGTTTCCAATCCAAGCTTTTATGCTGAATCTGCTCTCCAAAGACTGTAAGCATGTTATGGAATATTTGCTTCATCACCTTATCTAATAACTAAAACTAATTTAAGAATTCMTAAGTTCCGAAGACCTCGTAGACTGTCAATAATACATCAGAGACTTGCYTTAATAATATCTAACTAATGCAGTAATTGCATTTACTCCTCTACTGCTTGTGTGGACAGGAACAGATTTAATTATAAAAGCAAAAGTATACAGATATTAGCAAATTGCTAGTTTTATTCATTAAAGAAAACAGAAAACACAATGCAAGCCAAGCCCTCTTGAAATCACAATTTCCTGGTTTCTAAATGCCATAAAAATAAATACAGTGTTYACTATACATCCATATGTACCACAAAAATTGATGTGGACAGCAAAAGAGSTTGTGTTGTGCACCTTATCTCTATGATATATATTTTTTGAGGTTTTACTTTAGACTGTTTTATTCTAGCTACACAGACTGAACACAAAATCATGACTGGAGATTTGGATTTAATTTCATACAAAAGAAGCCAAATGATTCATTCCAAGAATGTCCAAAGACACAAATCAAAGTACAGTAAGTGGGGAAAATAAAGCCATTGACTTAATAATGTAACATTTATTGCTGCTTTAGCACTACTTTAAAATGAGATGTCCTCACAAAGTTATTTCAATTAGGTTTGGTACCCATTTAATGAAAGGGGAATATTCTATTCAATTGAAGTACACAGCCTTGCATACTTTGTAACCAGCTCTTGCCTATTTTCACCTCTTTGAATGCTGCATTATCAGAGCAAAGGCTCAAAGCCACACCACCAAAGTAAGCATCATCTACTTCAAGAATACATGATTCACATACTATAAATCTGTGGTGTCTGAAGAGTTGCAGATTTGAAAAGAAAAGCTTTGGAACCATCTTGAAAAAAAAAYTGAATTTTATTTGTAATTCAGAATCTAAGCATCAATGAGCTAAACATGGGAGTAAAGGAAGACAGTATATTAGAAAACTATGTCTTCTTTCACAGGTTAAGAAAAGTTTTAAATTACTTATAACAGTTACTGAGGCCGTTTACCTATTTTCAAATCTACATATAAAAAAACTGATRCGTTCATCTTCCCCTGAAAAGATCACTAAATTTTCTGGAAGTTTCTTCTAGTCAAGCATGTGCCCCATTTCCTGGAGCACATTCCCAAGATGTGCCAGCCTCCCCAGGGTGCACCCATGCTGTCAGTTAAGCCATGGGGCCTGAAATGGTGTGATGTGCTCTTATAATTGGAAAGAGTAATTTGATGTTCCCTCTTTTATTTTATTGCAAATAAGGATGCAACTCTCAATATTCTTTTAAATGAAAGGTCTACTTAGGCTGAATAAAATCACATAAATGTCTGGTTTAGTAAGACAGAAGCAAATGAAAGTTCAAACATTTAGTGAAATGAGTCATCATGATCTCCATCAAAAGTCCTAATAAAGACTAAGGAAAATGTTTACATTTTCATATTACTATTTCTACAGACATTAGGATATGACAGTTTAAGCAATTTTAGCTTGTGTGTGTTTATTTGGGTAAGGGGACAATACCAGAACTTCCTATTTATAGCACTCTGCTGAACAGACAGCTGGTAGCACTGAGAGATCCAGGTCTTTCCACAGGAAATAGTAGGGTCCTGATTCTTCCCCATGTCCAGGACACTTGAATGGTGTGTAACTAAATGTCAATTGCAAACATGGAGAACAGAGACCAGGGTTTTTTCTGTTTGACCATGAACATCTGAATTGCCTACAGGTCAGTATATCATTCGGGGCAACTAATACAGGGAAAATAAGTGATTGACTATAATCACTTCCATGGTACCACAAAATTGTGCAATTCATAGAGACAGGAGACTTTCTAATGACAACACCCAGAAGCYGGAAGCTACAGAGGCCTCAGTGACTTGAAAGCCTTGACATAGGATATTTAGGACCTCTGTAAGGAAGTCACACTTAGATAAACCTCTAAAATGAAAATTCTAGACACAGACAAATTTGCCATTTTATTTTGACACACCCTGTAG